>JAYEAL010000493.1:0-48438 GCA_036419045.1 Scirpophaga incertulas
TTTGTTTATATTGTCAGATAGGGATATAATATCTATAAGTATAATCATGCCACTAATCATTTCTATAAATAATGTAGCCATGGTCTTAATCGTATCTTATGTTTCAGTTTACTTTGAATGCTTCAAGGTAATTTCCTGTTATTGTGCCACGCGTGAGAGGGTAGATATTACAATATTATAATTATTTTAGTAAAAACACTGATATATTACAAAAAATACTAATATACAAAAAATAGCTCAATATCACTGTAAATAATTAGGCAAAAACTAAAAATTACCAACTTCATAACTTTTAAAAAGTTCCTTTCATTAGATAAAATTTAAAGAGTTCCTCTAATATTGCTTTGCATCTGAAGAAGTAATTAATGTCATGTTGATTTCATAAACTAAGAAATAAGTTACTTCTCAGAGAACGAAACATATCTAAATGGTTAGTAGCTATAATACTTCATTGTACAAATACACTATCTATTACTACTAGTAAGCTATAGAAAAACAAACAAACCATAAGCATATTGAATATCGAATCTAGACTGTTATTACGTACCAGTCGAAGCGTTCGTGTAATGATAAAGTGAACAGAATAATAAAGCATAGCGTCTCCGTGGAAGTCCGTCCATTTGTTCGCAACTTGAAAAACGGCTACAAAGTCTTATTCCCGAAGTTAGATTTGCCGAAGCACAAGGGAATAGCCTAGGTACAACATCCAATGTCAATATTGAATCGGTACGGTTCGTGTTTGTGAGAAGAATAAATTGTGGTGTGCGAGGGAACCGTTCGCGTCGGACAAATCATGTTAGAAATAAATCATTTCCAATTAAGTGTAATAAGTTTACGGATTAGGTTCGATTGCTTAGTGTTTTTTAGATATTCCATAAAACTCACTGGTTCATATTATAATCTAGTTCAATCCTAAAAGTTTGATGGAATACGTCTATTATATTATTATTGCAATTACTAATATCACTTATTATATTGCTGTTGATGTTTGTGTTGTATGATTATATTGGAACATTTACGTTCATCGATTTTGGGTCGATTTTCAACCACGAACCATTCAAAAAATTAAAAACGTGACGTTTTAATGTAAACTCCTAAAATAATATGTGGTATGTTGATTTTTTTTTTTTTTTTTTTATACTACAACGGTAGCAAAAAGGCTTACGGCCTGCCTGATGGTAAGCAGTCACCGTCGCCTATGGACGCTTGCAACACCAGGGGCATCACAAACGCTTTGCCGACCTTTTTAAAAACCTATTTACTCCCTTTTTGAAGAACCCCATACTGTAATCCCCCGGGAAAGCCTCAGCAGGGAGCTCGTTCCACAATCGGAGCGTGCGCGGAAGGAAATTACGTTGAAACCGCACTGTGCGTGACCATTTAGGCTCCAGCATGTGAGGATGAACACCCTGCCGATGGCGAGCGGTGCGATGGTAGAATGTGGCCGTGTGCATCATGTCGAACAATTCTTTGGAACACAACCCGCTTTTATTGCTATATATTGACTAACAAGCAGACTGCCGACGCGATGATAAGGTAACAGTTGCTTTTAATACTACAAATATTACTGTATTTATAAAATTCACAGCAAATGTGCAAGCTCCACAATGACATAAAACTTGAAATCACGATACCCAGAATTTAAACTGTCTATCTTACCTTTCTACCAGTATTGCGGAAGAAACAGGTAAGATGAAGGTAGCAAAACAGGCGGCTCTGGTAATAAAATCTTCCTTTAGTAAATGAAATTTAGTTTATATTGATAAAATCTATAAGGTATACCATATATTGAATGGTTGGTGCTAAAGTTTCAGAGACCGACTGATTATCTTCTATCATCGTATGTTTGTTCAGATAATAGTGTTAATAGTATTGTTGACCTGATTCACAATTAATATTGGTAATTTTCATCATTTTTTGCTTAAATAGCATCTGCCAATTGACGACACTGTCACAATACACGAAGCAAAACTGGCATTGTTGGTTTTCTTTCTGGTTCTACTATTCAATTACTAATTGAATAAAAATAAATTAATCTTTATAATCTAAAAATACGAGTAAAATAGCCATTTCCATTATTAACGTGTTTAAGTGAAGCTCATTTCCATCTTCACATTTATCTTCATTTACCATAACGTGAAATAAACGTCGAGAGATTCTTTATTGTAAGTAAAAATAACTGAATTGGAAAAAATCAACTATGGAAATTCGGAGTCTGGAAACCAAAAACGTTTAATGTGGCTCTACTATGAGTTTGCTATCATTTTCGTTCTTTGACTTATAGTAAACTACGTAAGATATGTCAATCTATTAACTAAACCCCATCAAATAGGTAATTGCATATCGGGGGCGTTCGATAATGTATAAATATGAAAATTTACTTTATGGATATTGACTTCAAACGAATTTAATAATAATAAACGGCACCGTTATTTTATATCCTATGTCACATTCCTCAAGCGCGCATTTATAGTACGATTGATTTATTTTGTATAGTCTACACATTGTTAGATGCGGGGAACAAGGAGCTCTAGTTAAACACACGACTGCTAGTGATCGACTGTTTATTGCAAATCCCGGCGGCCGCGGCATCGCGCGCACACACACATGAGCATCATATTACTAAAATTAATCTTAATATATTTTATTAGTAAAATTAATATTTTTTATAAACATTTTTCACTCAATTAAAAAAATGTCATAATAGTTCTCTAAGTCTAGTTCAACTAACAAACAGTAAAACTGTGCGATGCATACCTTATAAAATAAAATATACATATTTATGTTAGGAAAATATTCTTTAAGAATCGCGTTCCCTTGACAAGTGGCGAAGGGAAACAAATGTAATTGTTAAGGAATTAGGTCCGGAATTGGCTTGGCTTGGCCCGAGGGCGGAGAGCCAATTTTTGGTGCAATGACATATTTTAGCCGCGTTATAGGCACAATTTAATTTTATCGTATTACCGACGGCTCAGTTGCGTTTGTGCGCCGAAGTACTCTACAATCCTCTTTAGTGGTAATTTAGTGGTTAGTATTATTAGAGTTGTGTTATTACTGGATAAATGTTGTAATATTTTATGTGTGTGGAAAATCAAAACAATTATTATTAAACAAGAACACAATAATTCATGATTACCAGAAGAATACTCTAAGTCAAAGTCTTTTACATGGTTTCTTGTAAAATTACTGAATACTGTAAGCTTAACTTTATCATTGATCGCATTACTATGTTCCGATGGGAAGGGTAAGGACAGGCAGTGAAATTATTTTACATACATTGACAACATACACTGCGGTTTCTTATGGGTGTTTACAAATTGTTGGGACTCTTAAAGGAACTACATAGCATAAGTGCATAAGTGAATGTTATTAATTACAATATCGACAGTTGGTTTTTCGTTGAGATATCTAATATACACAGGCTGTTTCAGAGTTCAAAATTCAAAATAAAAGGCACAGAACTATACCGCGAAAGAGGTTTTACTGGTGGATACAGAATATAGCAGCAGTGTGTATCACCACTATGCGAACAAAACCTGAGTTACAGGAGGTGTGACATAATCGCGCCGTATGATAATCAACCCTTCGTAGGGTCTATGGGAAGTACATGAAACCCTACTTAAAGAAATAAGGTAGAACGAAAACAACAACAGAAGAGCGTAATTAAGTGCTTCTACACTTAATTCGCTGTTGGTTGTTGGTCCGTGGGGAGACCGTACAGGGTAAATTAACTACATAGCATAACATACATACATACATCACATACCACCTTTTTCCCACGGGGTAGGCAGAGATTACGTCCTTCCACTTGCTACGGTCCTTACATATCTCTTTCGCTTCATCTACTTTCATAACATTCCTCATACATGCTCGACGATTGCGGGTACTTCTGACCTGGCCTTTTTTGAGGACACTTTCGATTTGTTCGAAATATGTTCGCCTAGGTCTTCCTCGTCCCGTGTCTCCACTCACTCCAGCTTCATAAATCATTTTGGTCAGTCTACTTTCATCCATCCGTTCCACATGCCCAAACCACCCAAGCATCCCTTTCTCTATTCTTGTCACGATATCCTCTTTCAAACCACATTTCTTTCTAATCACTTCATTATACAATCTGTCACTCAGTTTTACTCCTGCCATACTCCGCAAAGCTCTCATTTCTACTGCATTTATTCTGCTTTCATGTCGTTTCTCCCATACCCAACTTTCACTTCCGTACATTAATGTTGGGACCAGCACGCCCTCATGCACTGCTAGTCGCGCTTTTTCTGAAATTTTCTGACTACTCAGAAACGTATGCATGGCCCCATTCACCATGTTACCAGCTTTCACTCGCTTCTCTATATCATTATCACACCTTCCATCCCTTGTAAACATACATCCCAAATATACAAACTCTTCTACTTGTTCTACTTTTTCTCCTTCTATCATAATGTCACACAATGTCATATTTACATCTCTTTCAAACACCAATACCTTGGTCTTACTTACGTTCACTTTCATTCCTTTATCATTTAAAGCGTCATTCATAACAGTTACCATCTCCTGCAACTCACTGGCCGATGATGCCAATATTACTTGGTCATCAGCGTATAGTAGGCATTTGACAAGTAACTCATTCATGCGTAAACCACATTCACTCTCTTTCAAATTCGACAGGCACTGATCCATGAATAGGTTAAACAGCCATGGAGATGCTACACACCCTTGCCTCACACCTTTTTCGATGTGAAACGGTTCTGTGTATGCACCATTTATCCTAACACGAGCATTAGAATTCACATAGAGAGATTTTAATGCTCGAATTAGGCTGCTGCTCACTCCATGCATGGACAATGCCGACCACAACTCATTTCTCACCACTCTGTCATAAGCCTTTTCCAAGTCCACGAATATGCAATATACTCGTTGGCTTTTGGCCAGAAATTTCTGAGTAATGCATCGTAAGGAAAAGACTTGATCCGTACATCCCATTCCCTTTCTAAATCCTGCTTGCACGTCCCAGATTCTATCACTCGTCTCTTTTATGACTCTTTCTATCAGAACCTTAGCATACAATTTGCCAACGACGCTGAGAAGACTTATTCCTCGATAGTTTTTGCAATCCAACCGCGACCCTTTTCCTTTGTATAGTGGGACTATGACGGCTTCGCACCAATCTTTAGGTACTCGGCCGTTCACCCCAACACAAGTTGAAAAGGCAGTGCAGCTGTTTTGCGACGGGACCTTTTCCAGCTCGTAGCATCTCTACCACAATCCTGTCATACCCAGCAGATTTTCCCGCTTTCATACTTTTGAGAGCTTTCACTATCTCTTCCATACTTATTTCACTTTCATTCCAATCCTGTTCCATGTACACATAATCGTCCTGTTCGCCCTGGTCTGCTCTTTCATACAAACTTTCAAAATACTCCTTCCATCTCTTCATCACTCTTTCCTCCCCTTAATCATACCTCCATCGTGGCCCTGATATTACCCAGCTCCGAGTTTGTACTCTTTCCTCGAGCTGTCCTAATGGATTTCCAAAAACTTTATGTTGGAACGGAAATTATCAGAGAGCCTGCGATCAAACTCATCTTTACGTTCTTCTTTCTTTCTATTCACTACATCCTTCACTAATGCCTTCACACTTTTGTACTTCTTTCTGGCTTCCTCTGTATCTTCAGCTGTACTCACTTGCATTCTCTGGTTAGCTCTTTGTGCCAACCAATCTCTCCATGCTTTCTTCTTATCTTGCACTACTTTTTGCACGTCTTCATCCATCCATACTCTCTTCTCTTGTCGTCCTTTTTTTCTTTTAATCACACCACATACGTCAGTTGCCCACTTCACTATTTGCTCCTTGACAAACTTCCATATGTTTTCTATCTCACAAACTTCGTTCATACTCTCAAGTCTATCACGCAACTTTCGCTCATATTCTTCTTCTATTCTTTTCTCTTGCAATTTTTCCACTTTTATGCGTTGCAGAATACTAGTCGTTTCCTTGGTTCGATGTCGCCATTTATTTAAAAGGCCACTTATTCGGCTAACAACCAAAAAGTGGTCTGTATCCAGGCCGACACCTCGAAACACTCTTGTATCCCGCACCTTACTCTTCAGTCTCTCATCCACAATCACGAAATCAATCATGCTCTTCGAACATTCATCTTCTCTTGTGTACATATGAATCATCTTGTGAGCAAACATTGTGTTTGTCACCACAAGATTCCATTCCAGACATACATCTAATAAACTTTCCCCATTCGCATTTATTCTCTTATCTCCAAATTTACCTAACACTTTTTCATACCCATCTCGCTGTATACCTACCCAGCTATTAAAATCTCCAAGCATAACAATCCTCTCATTCTCCTTACATTGCGACAGAGTATCTTTCATACCTTCCAGAACTCCTCTTGCTGTTTTACGACTTTTTGGGACCTCCTTAAACCAAAATCTGTTGGTGCATATACACACAACAGAAAAATTCTGGTAAGTCCCATCTTTAGCCTTACCCAGAGGAGTCGGGGGTTCACGCACTTATACTCGGTCACACACTCTGTTATTCTTTCGGAAAGGAGGACACCAACTCCCTTTTGGCCTCGATCGAATACGGGAACTCCCGACCAATACGCCGTATAGGGTCCATGCTTAGTGGTATCGCATCCTTTCCTTTTGGTTTCATTTACACAGAGCACGTCGATATGCTTTCGTCCATCATCTGACATACTTCATCTATTTTACTATTCATTCCTCCTCTAACATTCAATGTAGCAAAGCGGTTTTCCGCAAGCCACTTTCCGCCCCCGTGGGAACCGGGACGTGATGGGTGGCGAACCACATCGCCGCCTTTTCTTGGTTTAAAAATTTTCACCATTGCGGTCCCACGAGTAGCTAGGGAATGGACGGTCCATCCTGGCAGAGCCCCGCATGCCAGGATAAGGTTAGCCATCTTCTGGGTTCACCAGTTCCCAGAGCATAAAAAAAAAGGCACGCTTACGACTAGGCTTGCCCCTAGCCACGCATCCATAGGCACGGCAGACTCTCCGCTGGCAGCACCGTTCACGAGCATAACGCATGAAGCAGCCATCGCTTCGCTCAACCATGTTTTAGGGAACGTAACGACCCGCCTCACACGATACTGCCGAAGAGATTTTAATGAGAGTATGACTACCCCTAAGCCACAAAAGGATACAAATCACCAAAAGCAGATACCCGTGTACATTATCACAACTAAAAAAAACAAGAACAACGCAGGACAACGCGCATACAATCATTTAAGAACTAGAAATCATTTATTATGATACAAGTAACAAAATAATTGCTCATACACCTTTTGTTGTTATGTCATACAGAATAAATATAAAATTCAAATAATACTAGTAAACATAACTACTTATAATCTTAATATAAAAAGCAGTAAAGAGTAGACTCATCTCCGCTAGCAACACCCATTCACGAGCATGACGTTTAGACTGATAACCCTCCCGTATCTGACAAACACTCAATGCTGTAAGGAAACGGTCACTGCGCAAAATTAATAGAGCGCCGGGACTATATGGGAACTACTAGCCGCTGCTCCTACTCAATGAGACGGGAAGTTCTTTGAGAGAATTATTGTTGGGAACTATTAACTGTTGATCGTTGCGGTAACATTGATATCCGTAAAGTTTCTAGTAGCCAACTTCGTGAGTGTATTGAGGAGTTAAATATTATGAGATGCCGTTTACCTCCGCGCCATAGTGCAGGATTACTAAGGGGAGGTTAGTTCTGTATGAGGATGTAGATGGAAACGTCCACTGGTGAAGAACGGCTGCACAGGGTTCGGTGCTAGGTGCTCTCTCTCGTTCTGAATTTAAGATACATCTGGGGTCTGCATGGCGACCTCCAACGGATACTGTGTGTTTCACCGACGATACTCTTATCGCAGAACTCTAACTTCCGTCGATTGTATCAGAGAATAATACCGAATGACTCTTTCTCCTTACTGTAACTCTTCTAACAGATTCATGCATGAAAGCCAATTCGGCTTTACCAAAGGTAGATCCACTACCGATGCCGGAACTGCACTTATGAAACATATTTTTGACGCATGGGAGGGCAAGCGGGATGTAATTGGAGTGTTTTGCGACCTTTCCAAAGCGTTCGACTGTGTGAGTCATGAAACGCTTTTAAGTAAACTTAGACATTATGGTGTCTCGGATGGAGCTGTTAGCCTTTTAAAATCTTATTTATCAGACAGATTGCAGAAAGTCGTTATTATAGATCAGAATCTGCTAGCTCGCCTATAACTATGGGGTTCCCCAGGGATCAATATTGGGTCCTCTACTGTTTCTAATATATATAAATGACCTTCCTTACTACATTACAGAATCGTGTGAGACAGTATTGTTTGCAGATGATACTTCTTTACTATTCAAAGTTGATAGACAAAAGGAATGTTATGACGATGTAATAGTGCTCTCTCGAAAGTTCTGTATTGGTTCACAACTAATAATTTGTCTTTAAATTCTAAGAAAACAAAATGTATCAAATTCTCTTTGCCCAATGTAAGGCAGGTTGATACTAGTTTAAATATGAATGGTGATGTCATTGACTTGGTAAATAATACTAAATTCTTAGGCATTACGTTAGATTCACGACTACAGTGGGATCCACATATTGAAACTTTGGCAATCAAACTTAGTTCAGCGGCGTACGCAGTAAAAAAGATTAGACTTTTAACTAATGTTGAAACGGCAAGACTTGTTTATTTCAGCTACTTTCATAGTGTTATGTCCTATGGACTGCTGCTATGGGGATCAGCGGCTAACATTGAAAGTATTTTCCTTTTACAAAAAAGAGCGATTCGTGCTATTTACTGTTTACGGGCTAGAGAATCCCTAAAAGAATTGTTCAAAGAAATTAATATTTTAACTTTAGCTAGTCAATATATATATGATAATTTAGTTTTTGTATATAGAAACTGTAATAAATTCAATAAAAACAGTGATCTACATAATGTGAATACTAGAAACAAAAATAAACTTGCCGTTCCATGTTCAGACTCCATAAAACTAGCTGTTCGTTCTTGGGGAAATGTATATCTATGTTTAACAAGCTTCCGCAAAGTGTCATTGATTTACCTTTATATAAATTTAAAATCCATATCAAAAATACACTCATGAGTAAAGGTTATTATAAAGTAAGTGACTATCTAAATGATCACAGTATTTGGGAATAGGGACACTATTCATAGAGCCATGTTTGGTAACATTATTTATAACTAGCTTTCTGCCCGCGGCTTCGCCCGCGTGGATTTCGGGATTGGGTCTATAGAGGGTTAAGGGTCATAGCTTTTGCCCACGGCTACATATGCGCGGAAGTCGGTTTATGGCGCGAAGGTTTTATCGCGCTCCCGTGGGACTAAACAGATAAAAAATACCGCAAAACCTTGCTCAAGAATCAGTCTATCTATTGATGAATGAAATCCGCATGAAAATCTGTGCAGTAGTTTTCGTGCGAAGCCTTTATTGTGCATCCCGTGGGATCTGTCGATTTTTCCGGGATAAAAAGTAGCCTATTATTTAATCCGGACTTTTATCTTTACGTCTGCTAAATTTCAAAGCAATCGGTTCAGGAGTTACGGCGTGAAAGCGGAACAAACAAACAAACAAACTAACTCACTTTCCGATTTATAATATTAGTAAGGATTACACTGTTAGTAGCCCGCCCGTGTTAATTTAGATCCCACGGGAACAGATAAAAGGTGTCCTATGTCCTTTCTCGTTCCGCAGACTATGTGTATGCAAATATTAAATATTATTAAATTATTAAATAATTATATTGTTATTTCTTGCCCGTGGCTCCGCCCGTCGTTGCTCCGTCCGCGTTAATTTCGATCCCACGGGAACAGTAGCTACTTTCTTCCGGGATAAAATGTGATATCCTTCCCCGTACCACAGACTATGTGTATGCAAATTTTCGTGATGATCGGTGCAGTAGTTTAAGCGTGAAGAGGTAACAAACAAACAAACAAACAAACAAACAAACACACTTTCGCATTTATAATATTAGTTGGGATATTGTATTATTTTATATGTGTATGTAAACATACATACGACTGTAATCGTATTTGGTATGATTGTATCTTATACTATATTGTATTTTTATATTATATTATTATAATTATTAACATTGAAAAGAGGAGATAAAAAAAATAGACCTTCAGAGTTTCTTGCCTGTTCTTCTCGAGAAGGCTCTCCCAATTTCGAACAGGTGTCGAGTCAATATATTTTTTCTTTTTTTTTCCTTATTCGTACGTACGGACAAGGTTTTTGTTTTTTTTTTTTTATTATTTAAGCTTTTTTTTTGTTTTGTTTGTTGACGTCAATAAGTGCCTGTAAAGGTCTATGTTGAATAAATATTATTTTGATTTTGATTTTGATTTTTGAACACTTTAGAGTCTGCTCGGAAGGTTAATCAAATATGCATTGGTGTAGTCTCCTTTTCATGTACTGCAGTATTGATAATCATTTATATTGCACCTAATGTAACTATTAAATTATTACAGAAATATGCTTAAAATTATATTGGTATGACCAACGTGAGCAATTGATGTACCGAACAATACCGAACCGCATAAAACGGACACAGAAAACTGTCTGTTTGCATAAAAGCCAGTGATAAATAACAGTGGCAGCATAGAGTGTATCATTTCCAGAGCATTTGATCGGATATTGCGCTATAAAAGAACTCAATCCGACGAACCGCATTTAATGCGACCGATAAAAGGTTTACAACATCGGCGTTTATTTAGTCTGCGACATAGGAAGCTCTAAATCGTTAAAATTTATTTTTTTTGTTTCATTGCATATTACTAGAACGCTGTAAAAATATCTTCATTGTTGGCAATGTGACTAAAATCTAGGTGTATAATTACATATATTATACTTACGAGTTCTAGCGTATCTATTAAGGCCGACCAACTTAAAATCTTTAATTCTATGCGTCTTTCGAATGTTACCTACATTCGGAAAGACGCAATGATGCAAAATTGTATCTAGGCGTAATGATTGAAGTACCGTCGACAAGAAAAATTCGTGATAATTCACAATAAATATATAATTTTATAATAAATTTAATTGTTTACATTTTTAACTATTGTTTAAAATTTTATTCGTGTAAATCAAAAGAATTTTTAAAGTAACGTAAGAGATACAGTCATTATATTTCGTCGCTTCATTCGAAGATATGAAAGAATTACCAAGTAGTCCCCTGTTTACCAGGCAACATTCACACAATTTTTTAGAGCTTTTAAACGTTAAAAACTTTAAACAAATACCCACATTTTTCCGGTGTGCCTTTCTTCTAGTCGCCACTCGCTACGACTTTCATTTCCTCTGTTGTGCTCGGTAACGCTCGCACGTGTACGGTGATTCCGTCACTATGCCTAAAAGAAGTGCGAAATCTCGTATAGAACGGTACGCAAGGAAAATAAGAAAGCTAGAGGAGAAAGAAAGCGACGAAAGGTCGTATCTCCCTTTGATTCCTCATCGGAATCAGACAATGAAGGTAAGCAATAATTATTCATACTATTAGGACGTTACGTATTTATAAAAGTGTTCAAGTGTTAATTATTTTGTGTAAAATACGAACATAAAATTACTTTGGGATGGGCTGCGAGCCCATAACTCTGATGTTTTTATGTTCGATTACAATAATAACGTCCTTATATGTACTGCATTGGGGTAGACTGCGAGTCTATAACGATGACAGTTATGCAGAAAATACGGTACAATCTAAAATAGATGTATCGTGCCTCTGCCATCAAAACCGAAAATTATTGTTTTCGAGTTATAGTTGACGAACTTATTCGTCCTACCCACTTCTTATACATGTTTTTATTTCCAATATGTTAATGGAAATTTATCATTTTAGGTTATCAAGCCACCACTGTGGACAATAGCCAGGACGTTATACCAGATTTAACGCCAATGACCCCAGACATTTCACAAGTTGCCGGTCACGAATTTCCCGACTGTGTCGAACAAAGCGGCGACACGCCAGGGCCTAGTGGGCAAGTCGAGGCAGTGCCCGAGAACGAGCTGGATTCTGAACTTTTATTCGCGCTTGGCGAATCCACATCGGAATCGCCCGAATACGGTGATAGCATTCACGAGACACTAACAAAACTGTGGCTTCCATTATTGAAAAAAGGAATGCAACCGGAAAGCAAAAGTAAGATTTTAAAAGAATATTTAGTGCCGGATAATTGTAGACTTCTACAAGCCCCAAAATTAAACGCAGAGATCTCTGCAGCTATCCCGGATATGGTACGCAACCGTGACAAAACGCTCGCAACCGCTCAACAGCAACTTGGCCTAGGTGTCACCGCGTTAAATCGTGGTTTAGATATTTTGTTAAAGAGCGAAGATAAGATTCAAGCATTGAAACACCTGAGCAACGGTTTTTGTGCGACTCGCATAATGCAATGTCAAAAAATCGCGTTAAGCTTATTACACCCAGCTTAGATAAAACCTTTCTCCATATGATAAATGAATCCGAAAGGGACGAAACACTCTTTGGATCTTCTCTGTCGGAGAAAATTAAGAAACCAGTTCATAAGCCTCAAAGACCGGCTACCTCGTCCAGCACTCGACCCGGTTCTTTTCAGGGAAACTGGACAGGGCCTCCTCGATACCCGCCAGCGAACAGGGGGGGGAGAGGAGGCTACAGGAAGCCGCAAATGTCTTCAGTTGCCCGTCGCCCGTACACGGCGTCGGCGCCGCAGTCTCAGCGTGCTGCGACCCAGGACAAAACACGTGCCCCGGCTCAAGCTCACCACTAGCTCAGGTACATGCGGGTAGACTTACCCACTTTTACGACTGTTGGCTCAAGATAACTAATAATAAAATGGTACTTGATTGGATTAAAACGGGTATACAATACCTTTTAAAACAGTCGTCAGGCAGTGCGATATTCCTCAAAATAGTTTTTCTCAATCAGAAAAAGTTGATATGTCTCATGCGATAAAACAATTTATTAAACATAGGTGCTATTAAAAAATGCAATGAAAGTCAAGATCAATTCATATCTAGAATATTCCTTACCCCAAAACCAAACGGAGATAAACGTTTTATTTTAAATCTGAAACCCCTAAATAAATACATTTATGTTGATCATTTCAAAATGGAGGACTACCGCACTGCCTGCAAACTCATACCAAGATATGGGTATCTCGCTACTATAGATTTGAAGGACGCGTATTTTCTTATTCCTATTAATCCTTCAGATCAAAAATACTTACGTTTTCAATTTCAGTATTCAACAGTGAAGGTGACCTACCAATTTTGTGCCTTACCTTTTGGTTTGTGTGTTGCTCCGCGCGTTTTCACTAAGGTGATGAAAGAAGTAGTTGCATATCTTAGGGGCTGCGGTCATAAGTCAGTTTTTTACTTAGACGACCTGCTTTGTATAGGAGATACGTATATACAGTGCTTAAAAAATGTTCATGAAACCTTAAAGTTGAATTGTCTTGGTTTTATTGTTAATTTCGAAAAAAGCAATTTAACACCGCGACAGTCCTGTAAGTTTCTGGGTTTTGTTTTCAATACTGAAAATCTAACTATCAGCGTACCTTCGGAGAAGCGAGTCAAAATGTTTAATTTAGTCAATAAGTTTTCAAAATTGCCGGTATGTTCCATACGAGAATTTGCTCAACTTATTGGGGTACTCGTTGCAGCTTGCCCAGCAGTTAAATACGGCTGGGCTTACACTAAGATTTTAGAACGCCAAAAGTATCTCTATTTACTTAAAACGAACAATTATGAAAGTAAAATTCAACTTCCAAGTTTAATACTTAATGACTTGCACTGGTGGTCATCAAATATTGACACCACTTCAAATTTTATGAGGCAACCCAATTCCACTCTCGAAATCTACACTGACGCTTGTCGATCAGGATGGGGTGCAGTCTGTAAAGAAAGGGCTATAAACGGAAAATGGAAAGAGTCAGAAAAAGCTAACCATATTAATTATTTAGAGTTAATGGCCGCTTTTCTGGGCCTTAAATCCTTTGCTAGTGAACTGAGCAACTGCGCTATACTACTCCGGATTGACAATACGACCGCTATTAGCTACGTTAATCGTATGGGCGGCGTTCAATACCCTCACCTAAGCACCCTAGCAAGGTTGATTTGGCAGTGGTGTGAAGCACGTGGTCTTTGGATATTTGCCTCATATATAAACACACGGGAAAATTGCGCAGACGCTGCGTCTAGAATCATTAATCCGGACACTGAGTGGTCACTCTCGGAAGGGGCGTTCCAAAATTAACGCAACATTTTGGCCAGCCTCATATAGATTTATTCGCATCCCGAGATAATGCTAAATGTTCTCGCTTTGTTTTCTGGAAACAAGACCCAGACGCGGAATCAGTTGATGCATTTACCTTAAATTGGGGATCAGATTTCTTTTACGCTTTTCCACCGTTTTCTGTTATTTTGAAATGTGTTAGAAAGATTATAGACGATAAAGCAAACGGTATTTTAGTTTTTCCACAATGGCCTTCACAACCATGGTTCCCATTATTGCAAAATATAATTGTTTCTAACGTCCTTTACTTGAATCCAAATAAACATTTACTCCAATCTCATTTTAGGGATCATCATCCCTTGCACAAGAAACTTATCCTGGGTGTCGCGAAGCTCTGCGGCGGTCATACGCTGATGCTGGCGTCCTTTTCCAACAGTACTATCAAGCAATACAATACATCGCTTAAACTATGGTGGAATTTTTGTGGGGTTAACAAAATAGATTTATTTGAGCCGCCAAAAAATTATGTTCTTACCTTCTTGACGACTCAATTTTCCAAAGGTTGTGCCTATGGTAGCCTGAATTCTCACAGGTCCGCTTTATCAGCCTTAATAGGAAGTAAAATCGGTTCAGACTATTGCATCAAACGTCTTCTCAAAGGGGCATATAAATCGAAACCACCAAAACCAAAATATAATCAAACCTGGGATCCTCAGTTAGTTTTAAATCATATTTCTACATGGCCAACAAACGCGGATTTACCTTTGGAAAAAATAACCAAAAAGCTTGTTATTTTACTTGCTATTTGTACTGCCCATAGAATGCAGACGTTATCTCTCATAAAGGTTGAAAACATAATGTTCTTGGACAGCGGTATAAAAATTAATATATCAGACATAATAAATGTTGAGGTTGCAAATACAAAGTTGTTAAACTTCTTATGAGCATGGAGTCGGTCAATGTTTTTGTACGGAATTCTTTTAGACAGCTGTCTGTGATGAAAGTTATTGTCATGATTGATTACTGATTATTTGGGGTTTTTTAATATGAAATAGAATTGTCTGATTATATATATACTATGTTATATAACTAGTTTCAGTTAATTTTTTACATACACGCTACTGCTCTCTTTTTCCTTAACATTGGTTATGGGCCCAGAGATTGAAATATAAAAATAAAGATTGCAAGACATTCATGTATGAGTAAGTAAGTTGTAATAGATAGTGCTATATAGATTTCCAAAACATGAATTCCTCTGTAAGGATTGAACCTTTGACAAAAGATAATTTTGATAGTTGGAAAATTCAAGCAGAGGCTATTTTAATAAAAAATGATGGCTGGAAGTTTGTTAGTGGAAGAGCGCCAAAACCGGCTGAAACAGAGGTTGAGGCGCTTATAAAATGGGAAGAAGCAGATGCGAAGGCAAGGGCGGATCTAATTTTATCTATAAGTGCCTCAGAGCTTCGGCATATCAGAGGATGTACCACATCTAGCGAAGTATGGCTACGGCTGCAATCTGTTTTTGCTTCTCGTGGACCGGCAAAGAAAGCTACACTATTAAAAAGGCTTTTGACTCATAAAGTAGGCGAGTCTGGAGTTAGTGATATTCGCGATGATATTGGAATTTTCTTTGATACTGTGGATAAGTTAGAAGCTATGGATGTTAAGATACACAACGATCTTTTGTCAGTTATGCTTTTATATAGCTTGCCAGGAAGCTATGACAATTTCCGTTGTGCTATTGAGAGTAGAGACGAACTTCCAAATCCAGAAATATTGAAAGTTAAAATATTGGAAGAGTATGAGTCTAGAAAATCAAATAATAATAAACAGCTTGATGGTGCATTATACGTTAACCGAAATAAAAAATTGTCACCTTTGACGACGAGTTCGAGTGAGCAACATAATGGGCGAAATGAATTTCATAATGTAAGATATATTAAAAATAGAAATGAAATAGGAAGATTATATAATAGGAAAGTGTTGACTTGTTATCGCTGTAACCAGCCAGGGCACAAAGCACCTGAATGTCAAATGCATTATTCTAAGCTGAATTATAGTCATAATGTGCAAAATGTAGATAAGGTCGAAAATAATGGTTTAATATGTTTAAATGTTTCAGGTTTACAGTCATACAATATAGTTGATTCTTTAAAACAAAAATGGGTATTGGATTCAGGGTGTACGTCCCACCTATGTAATGATGCACAAAAATTTGGTAATACTCTTGAAGTCGCTGAAGGTAAACTTAATCTTGCTACTAATATGAGCACGGATGTCCTGGGTAGGGGTGTAGTTACACTGTCGGCGTTAAGTGAGAGTTCTATAAACTTAGTAAATTTTAAAAACACTCTTTTTGTGCCAGGGCTGAGAGCAAATTTGATTTCTGTTTCAAAAATCACTGATTCTGGTCATGATGTACATTTTTCGCAAAATATTGCTCGTGTTACTAATCGTGATGGTGCAACTATTTTGACAGCATACCGTCAAGGTGATTTATATTGTTTGAAAGAATATGTTGATTCATCAAATGTTGTTACAGACTATAAAACCGTTTTATTTACCGATTTATTCTCTTGGCATGAACGGTTAGGGCATCTGAATGGTAAACATGTTGCACAATTGTTATGTAAACTAGGTGTAAAGGTATCCGCAAATGATATAGATGAATTGCGTGATTGTAGTATTTGTGTCAAAGGCAAAATGTCTGCATTGCCATTTAACAAGTCAAGTGGACCATGTCAGGAGAAACTACGTGTAGTCTACTCTGACATAGTAGGGCCTATGAAATGTGAATCCAAATCTGGTGCAAGATACTTTATCACATTCATTGACGACTGTACACGATGGTGTGAAGTTTTTTTTTTGAAAACAAAAGATAAAGCACTAGAAGCATTTAAGATTTATAAGCGACAAGTTGAGAATTTATTTGGATATAAAATTAAATTCTTTCAGTCTGATAATGGTGGCGAGTACTGTAACGCTGAATTCGATAACTTTTTACTACAAGAAGGTATATCAAGAAGGCTAACTGTCCCTCGTACTCCACAACAAAATGGAGTTGCGGAAAGAATGAACAGAACATTGGTTGAAATGGCTAGGTGCATGCTCTTAAGTTGTGGTTTGTCTGTGGGATTTTGGGCTGAAGCGATTGATACGGCATGTTATATCAGAAATCGTTGTCCTAGTAATAGTTTAGGAGGAGATATTCCTTATGAAAAATTGTATGGAAGAAATGTAAAAATTCATTATTTACAAAAGTTTGGTACAAAGGTACATATTTTAAATAAAAATCCTAATATAGACAAATTTGATGCTCGTGGTATAACCGGCGTATTTGTTGGATACTCGAAAAGTAATAAAGGTTTTAGGATATGGATACCTGAGCAAAGAAAGTTTATGATTTCTAGAGATGTTAGATTCCATAATATTGAGGCAAAAAGTGACAGCATTGATACTGTTAATTGTGAGGAGTCTTCAAATGAAAATGAAAAAATATTTATAGATGTTTCATTCTCAAAAGAACTTGATAATCTGCAATCGGAAGTATGTAATGATGAACTTACTCATGAAATGTATAGAAATAATGAAATATCTGGTAATGAATATTTTGAATCGCAATCAGAAGAAGAAACAGGAGAACAAGATAGAGCTGTAAGCTGGAAAAGAGGCAGTGGAAGACCAAAAATTGTGCGAACCGGTAGAGTTGGACGACCAAGAAAAGGTTACAGACTTGTAGAGGAACAAAACATGGGGTCTGAGATCATGGGGAATGAGGAGAATCTAACAGAGAGAAGTAATCTGGATGATGTGAGTACCGAAAATACTGGATATTTGAATTCAAGAAGGTGTACCGATTTTGTAGGAGTGGCGGAGATATCTCTAAATGATGCTCTAAAAGGTGATGAAAGCTCAGAATGGGAGAAAGCCATTCTAATAGAAATAAGAAGTCTTGTAGAAAAAGACACATGGGATGTTGTAAAGAGACCGGAAGATAAGAACGTAGTAGGTTGTCGATACATTTTAACTACAAAATTAAACGTAGATAAATCAATAAAGAAAAAGGCGCGTCTTGTTGCACAAGGATTTAGTCAACGCTATGGCATCGATTACGATGAAACTTATGCACCTGTAGCGAGACTCGATTCTGTAAGATTGTTAATGGCTCTTGCGGTTGAGTTAAATTTAGAGATTCATCAGTTAGATATCAATACAGCATATTTAAATGGAACTTTAGATGAAGAGATATACATGGAAACTCCCAAATTATTAAAGGAATGTCTTTTAAAATTAATACATCACAAGGACGAGAAGCCTCATGTTATTAAACAAGCAAGAATTATGCTGGAGAGTATAAATAGGGGTGGCGATACGTGCTTATTAAAGAGATCCCTATATGGATTGAAACAAGCTGGTCGACAATGGAACAAGAGCTTAGATGTAAAACTTAGGAGTATGGGATTGACACAGAGTTTAAATGAAACATGTCTGTATGTCAGACAACAAGACAATGAACATCTTTTTGTATTAGTTTTCGTAGATGATATTTTAGTAGCTTCTGAAAAGACAGAACGTATAACTCGATTTAAAGTTGAATTGAGTAAAGAGTTTTCTTTAAAAGACTATGGTCAAGCGAAATATTTCTTGGGAATTGACATACGTAGGACTGATGACAATACTATAATTTTGTCACAAGAAAAGTACGTAAAAGATTTATTGATAAAATATGGAATGAGTAACTGTAATAAGTGTTGCACTCCAATGGAAACGAGTTCGGCGAATCACGGTCATGAAAATAATGAAAATATCAGAGACGAGAAATGGCCGTATCGTGAATTGATTGGTTCACTCATGTATTTAAGTGTGGCTACGCGGCCAGATATAACTAATTCTGTGTCAAAATTAGCTCAATTCTCCAGTAAGCCAGAACCTAAGCATTGGAAAGCAGCGAAACGTATTCTGCGTTACCTAAGAGGTACTGTGAATTATGGACTTGTTTACAAGGCGAACGGAAAGTCGATAGAGGGATATTGTGATGCTGATTGGGGTAGTTGTGATATAGATAGACGGTCATTTTCAGGTTACGCGTTCATTTTAGCTGGTGCGTGTATATCCTGGTGTTCTCGGAAACAAAGAACTGTCGCTACGTCTAGCTGCGAAGCAGAATACGTCTGTCTTGCAGAAGCAATGAAGGAATGTCTTTATTTACAGAGTTTACTAACAGAAATAGGATTACAAAGGTATGCTTCTATTTCACTTAATGCCGATAGTAGATCTGCAATTTTCTTAGCTGAGGACCCCGTGTTTCATGCTAGGACCAAGCACATTGATATAAAATACCATTTTATACGGGGGATTCTAAAAGAAAACAAGCATATTCATTTGGGACATATACCCACTAATGACATGTTAGCTGATGTATTGACTAAACCTTTACCTCGATTCAAACATTACAAATGTATTGATGGATTGGGACTTAAACTATGTTAACTTAGATTAGTAATTTAATATTATTATTATTTTCTTTTTACTTTGTATTTGAAGGGGTGTGTTGAGGTTGCAAATACAAAGTTGTTAAACTTCTTATGAGCATGGAGTCGGTCAATGTTTTTGTACGGAATTCTTTTAGACAGCTGTCTGTGATGAAAGTTATTGTCATGATTGATTACTGATTATTTGGGGTTTTTTAATATGAAATAGAATTGTCTGATTATATATATACTATGTTATATAACTAGTTTCAGTTATTTTTTTACATACACGCTACTGCTCTCTTTTTCCCTTAACAATAAAAACATCTGCCCCTGGAAGAGAAAATCCTACACTATACTTACCTTATTTCAGGGAAAACAGTATTATTTGCCCTGCAACAACACTCTCAGACTACATTTCTAGGACTAGAAATGTAAGAACTGAAAACAAAGGCAATCTGTTGTTAACCTACAAAAAACCACATAAAGCAGCTACCACCCAAACCATTAGTAGATGGGTGAAGCAAGTACTGTCGGAGAGCGGAGTCGACACCCGTGTATACGGCGCGCACAGCACGCGCCACGCGTCCACGTCCGCCGCCAGCTTATCAGGCGTAAGCATCGAGACGATACGTAAGACCGCCGGCTGGACTAGTACATCTAATTCTTTCGCTCGGTTCTATAATCGCACTATTGTTAATAACGCCGAATTTGCTCAATCAGTTTGCTTATTATCAAACCATTAACATTCGTATGTTGTGAGTTTTCTGTTATAATACATTTGATTAGTGAGCGGAGAAAATTAGCTTTGTTTTGTTTCATGTTTTTGTCACAATTTATAATTATGTCTCAATATAGAATTAAAAATAAAATCCTCATTTTTGTTTTTCTATACATGTGTTTTATTGCAAAACTTTCTTGCTCTTAACATCTACTTGGTAATTCTTTCATATCTGAAGAATGAAGCGACGAAATATAATATATGATCAAACGAACTTCTCGAGTGAAGTTCGATCAATATTATATGAGTCGCTTCATTCGAAGATATGAACCCACCCCACCCTAATATTTCAGAACCCTAAATAGAAAGTTTTGAATTAACTCTGAAAAATGAAAGTCGTAGCGAGTGGCGACTAGAAGAAAGGCACACCGGAAAAATGTGGGTATTTGTTTAAAGTTTTTAACGTTTAAAAGCTCTAAAAATGTGTGAATGTTGCCTGGTAAACAGGGGGACTACTTGGTAATTCTTTCATATCTTCGAATGAAGCGACTCATATAATATTGATCGAACTTCACTCGAGAAGTTCGTTTGATCATATATAGTTTTACAGTCTATTCATTTGAATTACCATGCCGCCGCCCGTGGGCTACATTACTCACCAATTTGCATGAGCTGACCCTTCGACCTCCCATGGCCCTATCCTGGTTTTATGGGCCAAAACAGCGGGAGATTGGCGCGGAACCTAAATACAGTAACTCTGTCGCGCACATTTCTTGTCTCCCTACAAATTCTTCAAGTTTGTCTTCATTGACACTGCGTCTCTTTTCCCATTCTGGGGCGGACAAACACACTAATGCCTTCGGTTCTCCCCGCGGTCGTGGTGTGCCCGCCATAGGTGTACCGCTGGCCTCATGTTCCTTCAAGTTCTTGGTCAGTTGTCCTCTTCTGTTTTCTTTTCGCCTCCATTATTAAGTAATTAAATCAGTAAAATGTTAAGTCCCGTAGTCACAGGAAATTCGGCTCCTTCCCTAAAAGGTCGCAGTAACAAATCGGGCCCACTTCGATCGTTTTCACCTTATCTAATCAGTCCCTAGTGCGTTCTCTTCTGTCTGCATGTCCTCATCCTCGCACTCGATACCCTGACTCGATAACCTAAAGAGCCTATCGTTAAAATGGCCATGACCCAGGTTGCCGCGCCGACCCACTACATCGGGAATCGATATGTCTCCCTCCCCTTATCCGACGCGTCCCATCGCTCCTACCAAACTAGTGGTTAGCAGGAGCGATGGGACGAATTCTCAGTAGTTCTGGTCCCAATTTGTATGGGCTGTCAAAAAGTCAATTATCATATTGTTTTGTTTTTCTCTTTTGCTTATTTCCACTTTATTTGGGTACGGTTCTTCTATATATCTGCGCCAAAATGTTTTCACTTATGTTGCTTCTGGTGTATTATTTTTATCTAATGTCTTATACTGATGCAATAAGTGGAGATAGATGCACGTTTTTTTAAAGTCCAGTGCTTTTTTAAGACATGATTGAAATTCAGAGAGTACTCGATCAATTACAAGCTTGTACTCCAAGATCTTTTAGATTTTAGTAGACGTAATAGTTTTAAATTTATTATCATTTTAGAATAGACCTAAATATTTTTAAATATCCGTAAACATACAAAACATTTATACTGAAGATTAGACAGAAATATCAGTCATGTACCGTGTCGTCAGTAGATCGCCATACTTCTGCATTTTTAATTGTAAATAACATCCTGTATTGATCAACATGATGTGTTGCAAATTTTTGAAGAATCAAGTCGGTCAGATACACCCCATCAGTCATAAAACATCTACACAACTACTAATATTCCATCTTATCCCTTGGCTTTTTCTATTTCATCTCTCACATCACATCATTGTATTGCTTAATGTTTTGTCTACACTAATATTTACTGGAATATATTCCAGTTTATACTTCGTTTTTTTTTAATCTAAATATTGTCCTTCCACCATTTTTATAGTTCATAAAAAACTCCTCTACTATTTCACATTCATTAATCTATACAATTCATTTTGCTCTGATCATTATGCTTTCTCTATACTCTGTATATCAATCTGCATTCAAATAATACAAACTTGCAAATCTCAATTACGCTTGACAGGAGTTTATGTCACACCTGTTCATAATGCAATAACCCATGTCTGTTACTTACAGTCGGCAGATATTGTTGCTGCTAGTCGCTTCGGAGATACATCCTAATCTTATCTTGCACTCGCTATTAATACTACTTTTCTCCATGTTTTATTATTTGGTTAGACCACAAGTGACAATATTCTGGACATATGAGTAATGACACACATTAAATTTGTGCATATATAAATATTATTATTTAACATATTCAGTAGTTGTGTCCGGTGAAAAGTTGGAGGTAGTGCGCAAATACAAATACTTGGGTACGTGGCTAACGGAAGAATGGGAAAGTGATACGGAAATAAAGACACGTATTGAAATCTCCCGCAGTGCCTTCAATAAAATGAGATCAATACTTTCCAGTCGTAACATCAGTATTCCCTTGCGCACCCGCCTGCTACAATGTTACATCTGGCCCATAGTTCTATACGGATGTGAAGCTTGGACTATTAAAGAAAATCTCCGAAAACGTATAGAGGCATTCGAGGTGTGGACATACCGACGCATGCTCTCCATTAGTTGGACTCAAAGGGTAACCAATGCAGAAGTTTTCGGACGAGTTGGCCAAAGCCGTAAATTAATGCAGACCATAAAAAATCGAAAAGTTGCATACCTCGGTCATGTATTTAGACACGAGCGATACGATATATTGCAATTAATAATGATGGGCAAAATTGCGGTTAAACGTGGAGTTGGCCGTAGAAAGAAATCATGGCTTCGGAACATTCGTGAGTGGACTGGAGTTCTATTTCTATTTCGTGTGTAAGTCGGGGCTGATATGCATCACTGCGACCTATTAAGATCTATTGTGACCAGCCTCCTATGTAGGTTCTATGTAGGCCCTACAGTAGCTCCCTTAACTGGGCACTAACCAAGAAAGATAGGATGTTCCTAGTTCGGATTGTTTTTATTTCATCTGGGTCAAGGATGTGTTTCCCCAGGTGTCTGTTTCTTTTGTGAATCAGCGGTTCACAGTAGCACAAGAGGTGTATTGGTGTTTCACGCTCTTGTTCGCAGACTCTGCATGTGTCAGTGTCCTTAAGTTTCATGTTGTAGAGGTGTCTATTCAACTTGCAGTGGCCGGTCAAAGCCCTAACCATCACGCTCAAGTTACTCCTGTTAAGCTTTAATAGCTCGTCAGTGCGTTTGCGAGAGTATGGTTCGATTAGTGCTTTTGAGTGTATCATCCCGGACGTACTGTGCCAGTCTGCTTTCGCCTCGTTAAGAAAGCGAGTTTTTAGGTATTGCATCGCCTGTTTCTTTGAGATACCGCAGATAGGCTCTGGGCCGAACTGTATTCCTTGAGCCCCAGCCCTGGCTAGTTCATCGGCCTTCTCATTGCTGGTTATTCCAGAATTTCTTTTAGTAAAGATAGAAATATAGAAGAAGTAGATAGAAGAATAGCAATGAATAGAAAACCTGGAAAAAATACTGGTGCCACAAAGAAATTTTCAAATCTCAACTCCCACTATCAACAAAAAAAATAGTAATGGATTCGGAAATATTGCCTTGTCTAACTTACGGCTGCCAAACTTGGATATTTGATAACAAAGCTAGCAACAAAATACAGACCACTCAAAGAAGAATGGAGCGAAGTTGCATGGGTATTAAACTAAAAAATTTTAAAAACACGCTTTCAAAAAAAACCAGTAAAAACTGCAGACTAAAAAGTAAGAAAATAAAAAAAAGTTTAAAAACTGAAGACTTTAAAACCTTACAAATTTTGCGCACTAAAAAGTAGGAAAATAATTTTTTGACACCCTCCAAATGACTCCAAAATTGTTAAGACTAAAAAGAAAGCGTGGGGCCCTCATCATACTTCAACCATATCTTTCAAGTATTTCTAAAGTAGTTGATTCTAATAACTTGTGACTTCCAGGTTTTAAAGTCTTCAGTTTTTAAACTTTTTTTTATTTTCTTACTTTTTAGTCTGCAGTTTTTACTGGTTTTTTTGAAAGCGTGTTTTTTAAAATTTTTTTTAAAAGATGTTTTATTTTCCTACTTTTTAGTCTTGACTGTAAAAAAATGTGATGTAGAGCAACCACCTGTCTAATTAATAGAGTAAAAGTTGATTAGTTACACTTCTATTGAAGCAATTCATATATTGGCATAGGTGTTGAGCCTACCTTGTTTGTTTTTGGACAAAGTCCAATTATACAGGCTCACCACGTGAAGATAAGGTTAGGCTAATAGACAAGAAAGGCTATATATTACGCGTCAAGTCTTTTCGAGCCCACA
The DNA here is from genome assembly GCA_036419045.1 of Scirpophaga incertulas. Taxonomy (NCBI): domain Eukaryota; kingdom Metazoa; phylum Arthropoda; class Insecta; order Lepidoptera; family Crambidae; genus Scirpophaga; species Scirpophaga incertulas. The sequence goes on from JAYEAL010000493.1 coordinate 24,892, forward strand.
TTCGACACTCCAGTTGAATTTCAAAATTTTCAAACTAAGGAGCTCTCAGAAAAGAAGCTAAGGAGGTCTCTGCAAAAATTTCAAAAATGGAAAAGGGGCGAAGGGCAAAGAATGCCACTTCGTCTCACAATGATGTCATCGTGAGACGAAGTGGCATCTTTTATAAGTTTTCCATATTCAACCTTTCAGTTGAATAATATATTCTGTGACAACAAATTCATATTCGCTCCATAGTGGTCTTTCCGAAAATGTCCAATTACTGAATGTATTTTAAGCATTGCACAAAACTCCATTGCCGCTCGATGATCCAGTTTAAATTGGTATTCAAACCAATCTTTCATGCAAATCATCATCACTACAGTTGGGGGAAAAAAAACAAATATTTCACTCAGTCGTAGGGCGACGTCCTTTTCTCACCATAGAGTTTTCATATATTCAAAACCTAGAGTATTTCCCGTGTATTATTAATTTTCTTGTGTATTATTAACCTGGTGTATACCCAATTTCCACGTATGGAATCGACTTTTCGCATCTACATAGGATACTTTTTACCGCTGTAAAATACCTCTCCCACGGGAAAACCTGGTAACAACAGCTAACCCATATCATGGGGGTGCATTTGAAATAGCCAATCCGCCATCTTGGATGTCCGCCGTTTTGGATTTAAGTCACGTGACTAACTTGTTCGTTTTCCTGACAGCAAACCCTTTTATTTGATACCCATATCATGGGGGTGCATTTCAAATAGCCAATCCGCCATCTTGGATGTCCGCCGTGTTGGATTTAAGTCACGTGACTAACTTGTTCGTATTCCTGACAGCAACCCTTTCATTTGATACCCATATCATGGGGGTACATTTCAAATAGCCAATCCGCCATCTTGGATGTCCGCCGTGTTGGATTTAAGTCACGTGACTATCTTGTTCGTATTCCTGACAGCAAACCCTTTCATTTGATACCCATATCATGGGGGTGCATTTCAAATAGCCAATCCGCCATCTTGGATGTCTGCTATGTTGGATTTAAGTCACGTGACTAACTTGTTCGTATTTCTGACAGCAAACCCTTTCATTTGATACCCATATCATGGGGGTGCATTTCAAATAGCCAATCCTCCATCTTGGATGTCCACCATGTTGGATTTGAGTCACGAGACTATTTTTTTCGTGTTACTGACAGAAAACCCTTTCATTTGATATCCATATCGTGGGGGTGGATTTCAAACAGCCTGTCCGCCATCTTGGGGAGGCCGCCATATTGGATTTGTAATGACGTTTCTTAGCTAGTCGTGTATTGTCACCGGAACCAAGCTTGTATGCAAAGTTTCATTTAATTCGGATAAGAGGAAGTGCTCGAAAAATTGAAAAGAAAATTCCACCCAGATTTACAAACAAGTCAACTCTATAGAAAGCGTGTAAAAAGCGTGTAAAAAGCGTGTAAAAATAGAGTTAGAAACATAGACATCATCAATACATAGTATAAAACAAAGTCGCTTTCGCTGTATGTCCGTATGTATGCTTAGATCTTTAAAACTACGCAACGGATTTTGACGCGGTTTTTTTTAATAGATAGAGTGATTCTTAAGGAAGGTTTGTATGTATAATAAATGCATAATATAGTAGAGAAACACTGATAAATTTAAAGGTTTCTAATGTGATGTCGTAAATAAGCACGTTTTTTTGCGCTTATATTGCAAACGCTGGCTGAACCCTACGAGATAGACCAAAATAATGTACTACAGTATTGTACAACTTACAAAAATCCACAAAAAAGTCCGCGATGGTATATGTCTATCTCTGAGGGATAACCCACCATAACCATTTTTTCACTGCACCCGTGCGAAGCCGGGGCGGGTCGCTAGTTAGAAATAAAAAATAAAAAATAATAAAAAATAAATAAATATTTGTTACACTTACACCAATTAGCCTAGCCCAAACTAAGCTCTGTAAGGCTTGTGCTATGGGATCTAGGGTAACGGATAGACATACATATATTATACATATATAAATATTTTTTATTGAAATATATATCAACAACCATGACTAAGGTACAAATGCTGGCATTCATCACACAAACATCTGCCCCCACCGGGATTCGAACCCGGGACCTCAGAGATGGCGACACCTTGAAACCGGTGTACTATCCACTCGACTATGGAGGTCGTCAAAAACCAAGGTAGTTGATGCGTTAACTTATTCGCTAGCTAGAAAATGGAAGTGGGCAGGGCATGTAGCCAGGTACAGAGATGACAGGTGGACTGCACGAGTGGTTAAATGGTCAGGCCCAGGAGGTACAAGAGGCAGAGGCCGACCTTGTGCCCGCTGGGTAGATGAAATAGTAAGGAAAGCCGGTAGAAATTGGATACCTAAGGCCAAAAATAAGGATATCTGGCACGCCTTGGAGGAGGCTTTTACCCGAAGGGGGTCCACACAGTAAACTGTAAATATAGATTAAATAACAATTTTTATTCTTTTTTAGTATTTTGTATAATAATAATAATAAGTAGACACTAAGTAAAAACTGTTAAGTATATAAATAGGTTCAACCATAATTCTTGTGTGGAATGAAATAAAGCTTTATTTATTATTTATTTTATTGTTTATTGCTAGTAAAGCTGCCTGACTGGAGTTACGAGTGCCGCAGAGTTGTTCCACCTCGCCAGGGACCGAGACAAATATTCGGCGCTGATGTCCAACCTCCAGTAATTGGAGAGGAACGCCAAGAAGAAGAAGATATTCAGTAGTAGTATGCGATTAGACGAAAACGGTGAATATTAGGAGTATGTAGTATGTATCGGTTACTGACGACTGTGAGAAGTATGCTATATAATGAAACGACGATAACTTAGTCTGTTATTATAGGAGGTTTGATTTGATTAATTTATAAATCGGTATTCGTAGGGTTAAACTTTCTCTATAAGTTAATTAGATTCCATGGTACCTACTGTTACATGATAACGTTATAGCAATTGCCTAATGTGTGACAAAGTATGTTGTAAATAAGAATGAGTGATATATATTGTAATTTTGTCAATACAACTACCGCGCTGTCTTGCTACCACAGGTATAATGCCGATCGGTCAATGCGATCTTAGTTCATCTTCAGGAGATATTTTCTTTTAATCGCATTTTATGACATCCTATTTATTTCTTATAACACAAATACAAAATGTTGCTCAATTAGCAGATGAGAAGTGTAAGAAGCAGAAGCAGAAGCAGAAGAAGTAAGTGGGATCTTCAAGAACAAACCTTATGATAAATATGATTTTCCACTAATTAAGAGCTCGAGCTTAGTATCGACTACACGTCGAGCAATTTGTTAATCACTTTAAAATTTTCCTAATAAAAGCGAATGGCGTAGTAAAATTCCGTATAAATTTTCTATTATGCCGCCGTTCCATTCACGACACTCATTAAATGATCCCATAAAATAATACATCCTTCATAACATCCCGGCCTAACGTGTTACTTCGTTACGGAGCCATTCCATCGAACTTTACAATGTCGGAACCATTATCTAAAAGCGTTTACATTGAAGGCTGTCGCCGCGCCGTCGGCCCGCGCCCGAAGTGCTCATAGTTTCCACAACACGTCACTTTACGGTCACCCGACAATACAATCCAGTTTTAATGTTTGCCGCTACTGATGTTACAATGATATCGTTGAAAGCAAAATTTATACGGGTATCACTCCACTTGCAAGTCGTTACTATTTGACCGTACTATATCTTACCGACTTCAAAAATGGAGGAGTTTCTTATTTCGACCGTAATTTTTATTTATGTCATGTGCTCTACGTTCTAAGTATCAATTTAGATGATTCATTTGTATACACTATTATTATATAAACATTCATTATATCGGATTTGTCCATAGGAAAGAGATGTTATTTAGTAGAAATCCTGTGTCCATTCCTAGGTTACAAACGATCTCAATACTAAATTTAATTAAAATGATGTCAATGTAGCGGAAATCACTCCGAACGTTCAAACATTAATTAGGTAAGTACTTAGATACATTTTTATTTAAACAGATATTTTTAAGTATCTACTTAGTTATAATTTCAATCCGTCACTTCGTCATCGTTATGTTGACTTATTTTGACAAACAGAATTTCGTTCATAGTGTAAAACATTAATTATTATCATTGTAATTATAGTAATTTTAATGTAAATATGCATTTCTACTTTTCGTACTTGAGGTTATACCATGATGATAAATTGCGAATTTGACTACTGCCTCTATTCTGTTTGTGACGTTATTCAATGGGCAGCACAGTGAGCCACCTGGGGGAACACAGGTGCACATTTGATTTCAAAAATGTAATTATTAGATATAATTTAGTCAGCGACAGTATTCAGTCAGTCGGGAAGTGTGCATGTCATGAAAGTCAAGTTGATTTTGTTGCCAACAATAGACATAACTGTATGTAGAATATTTGTCGATTAATTTTTCATGACATTTAAAGACCCATCTTTCATTCTCATCATTCTCCTCCATCTGAGTAGATGGAGAACTCAGAGGAGTTTTCAGAGTGAGAGTCGAGTAGAAACTATGTTAGTTTCCAAACTAGATGGCGTTACGTGTCTAATTAAGTTCAAGCCAAATATTGGTAGATAAAAATCAGTGTTTATATTTTTATATAGATTATATACAATATCCATATAATACAATACGCATAATTCTATATATAATTTCTACTTGATGACGCCATATATTCTAATTGATAAATATATGCTGCAAAATATTAAATAGAATTACGGTAAGTTTGTTTCGTGACAAATCTCCATAATGTTGACTCGTCTTATGACATATTTTTTTTTATTAACAATTATAAAATCCTACATTACACGTCACGTCTCGATTGATTGGGCATCGTATTCGAATTATGTTTACAGGTATATTAGAGTCGGTAATTATATAAACATGTAAAGATTGTTTGGAATAATAATGAAATTCTAAATGCAATAAAATAATATTTCCAGACAAACAAAACAATACAACGGCAAAAAACATGATGGGTAAATAGAATTTATAAGTAGTTATAAAATAGTCCTTCCGATTTTCATAAATAGAGTTTGATTTGATTAATCGGAAATCATAACCGAAATGACTACGGTAGTGAAAATACAGTTATTTTCATGAAATTTAATAATATCGTTATTTATTTATCCATTGTGTCAAAAATAATATGGCAACAAAAATATGGCGTACGGCATTAAAACCATCATTTCAAGTCACCAAAATAATAGTGATTTGATTATTTATACAATTTAGATGTAAAATAGTCCCATAAGTCATAATTGGCGATGGATTACTATGATAATTTCTACTGAGATGTAATTTAAAAATATTTAGGTCTTAGGTATATGTAGTCTAGGAGGTAGACTCTGTACCAGGGTCGTCTGCATGGGTACCTCCGTCTTACCCTAGGAGGTAGACTCTGTACCAGGGTCGTCTGCATGGGTACCTCCGTCTTACCTATTTCCGCCGCCAAACAGCAGGGTTCGCTTTGCTGTGTTCCGGCGTGAAGGGTAAGATAGGCAGTGAAATTACTGGGTACTGTGACTTTACATCTTATGTCACAAGTTGGCAACGTACACTGTGGTTCTTATGAGGTTTGCAGATTTGCTGCGAATCTCGTGGGAACCACATGTACTATAGGCGACTGTTACCACTTACCATCAGGTGGGCAGCCTGCTTGTTTGTCAACTTTAGCAATAAAAAAAAAAAAAAAAAAAAAAAATTTAACATTGTATAATTACCTGGTAAAACACTACATAAAGATTCTTAGATAGCAATGATTGGCGCAATAAAAACTTCATCAGCTGCACGTATCTTGTCGTGGTGCTTGTTCAAGCGCCGTTGAGTTGAGAGACTGTTATCCTTTGGGTATCTTACAAATTTCCTGGTGCGCGAACGTTGTATTTAATTAAAAGTTGTACCACCGAGAACAAATCGCGTCCCGTGCTTTGTGCTAACTGATGAATGGAAAACGTAAGCGAACTTCGTGCTTACAGCGGGCAAGTTTGTTTTTTATTTAACGATAGTGTTAGCGAATCTTGGTTGGTGGAATAGTTACATTTTATTGTTATTATTATAGCCGCATTTAAGATATGTTACTGCTAAAAGTGCCTGTTTCATTTACAGAATACTGGTGTATAAACCGCGGTAATAGGTACCGAATTATCGAGTCGTATATAAAATAAACATGCCGCTCCGACGTACAGGCTACAAAAAACTAGAGGTTCGTATATAGTGTAGCTGAATTGCCTTTTCACAAGTTCAAGGTACATGTTAAAAAGACGCTAATGAGTAAGGGATATTACAAAGTCAATGGTTATTTAAATAATGCCAATGCTTGATGTAGATTTGAAGATATTACATTCTAAATTGTAAATATTTGTTTTCCAGTATAAGTTGTAAACACATATGCACATAGTATGATAACGACATAATTTATTGTAAATGTTGTTATTATTTTTGATAAAGCTGTTAAGTTTCTTGCGCCCATTCTCCTTATCAGCTAAGAAATACGTCCTGAATGGGTGTAGGGGAAAAAAATTGGACGATTCAAAAGAGCTTTCTATAAAATCATATTTTAATAAAATTAATTTTGATTTGATTTGTATAATAATAATAATTATTAAGAAATATTTATTTCAGACTAGGTACTGATTCATGAAGTGTTAGTAGTTACAGTTATATGACTATCATAGTAATAAGGAAATATTTATATAATCCACTTTCAATATTTATTGAATCTACGACCACATTTTAGATCCAGTATCTATATATGTATTGGACAAACAAGCTTATCCTTTACAACGGTTCTTCCTGCAATCTTGTTAAGTGTAAACCGCGCGGCACATTTTTCTTGCCAGTGAAATCATCAAATACATAGCAATCATAACCAAACCAGATAACGTTTATTTATTTTTATTTACGAAAAATTTTATATTGGTTCAGTTTCAGAGGAATAATCAGCAGACTACGAAACGTTGATTTTGTCGTTTACACGTAAGAATTTTCTGTCCGAACTGCTGTTGTCCGTATTGCACTTTACGGGCTAGTTTGATCACAGCACGACATCAACAGATTTTAGTAATGCAATGCAAATCGACACTATTCTCAAGATCTAGTAAAATTTATCTACGCTTGCTTTAACAAACATGACAAACGTACACTGCATTATCTGTGGAACCCCATATCAGTATCCTGAACACATGTAATGTATTTAACAGGTGCAAAAACTAAGGCATCTTTTCACGAGTGGCCGGGTTTAAAAAGATTAAAATTTTACTTACACTACTGCAACAAAATTCAACGCTTCAGGCATACTTGACTGATTACTGATTTTTTAACGTTGCCAACTGAAAAGCAAAGTGTTGTAAAGCAACTGATTTTACCAATTCAAATGGATTATTGTTTTATCGATTTTTTATTAAATAGTACGTATCATTAGAGATGAAACACATGTATTTTACAACAGATTGATTGATTGTAAGTGGTTATTGGAATGGTTGTGAATGTAAATAATATATTACTTAAAATATAATAAACTCATTTAAAATGACTAGTTTAACACATAACTCGAATAAAACTAAATGTATTAAATATTTTCAAATGCAAGCAAAGTAAATAATATTATGAAAAGGAATAACGATCCCCATATTGTGATAAAAACTCAACCTTCATTCAAATTAAATCTTCAGAATTTCTTGCCACTTCTTTCTGCCTGTTTCGCTATCTCGTATTTCCGAACAAAAATAGTATTTTTAGTTATACGTATATCTATACAAGGTTAAGTAGCTCTTTGTATTTTGTTAGTTTTAAATTTATTTAATATCAATAAATGCTATGTAGAATAAATTATATCGTGATTTTGAATATAATTACCTTATAACGTCAAAAACCATAATTAGACAATAAGACATTGACATTAACAATTCACATTCCATAATAATAATAACAGAAATAGTAGTTTGAGTGTCGTTTCCTTTACATTATAAAAAGCATAAATAAAATGCAAAATCAGATAAACCTATAAATAGACACCTATTATAGGATAACTAATTACATTCGTTCTCATTTACGATGTGAAATGTCCAAAGTGTTAAATATTTCGGCACTGGAAATGAATACGGTTGATTCCGAACAGGAACTAGTCAAACACGGTTCGACTGACATGCGAATCTGTATTGGAAACGAGTGTCAGTTATTCGATTATGCATGCGCAATTATGCAGCAAGTATTTGAATCTGTATTATACATGCTATTGAATATTAATTTGACTAAATACAAATGTTAAACGAATAATTATTTGCTGCTTCACATATAAATAGGATAAGTCCTATAATTCTTTTTTTGAAATTTTGAAATTGACAAAGTTGCTCAGATCCTAAAATCATTAGATGTAACTAAGGGGTCGGGGCCTGATGGCATACCACCTTATTTTCTCAAGCATACGTTCTCATCTATCGCTGTGCCACTGACAATACTGTACAATATGAGTTTGCGGGAAGGAACAATGCCAAATATTTGGAAAAACGCTAACATCACTCCTGTTTACACGGATGGGCATAAAGATCTTGTGGAGATTTACCGCCCCATTTCTATTCTATCCGTGTTGTAAAAAATTCTGAAAAGACTAATCCATGACCTATATACCCTATTATTCACCATACAATAATCCCCCAACAACATGGATTTGATAAAAAACGATCAACAGTCAGCAACCTCTTAGTTTTTACAAACTCTTTGTTTGAGTGTATGGATAATCGAGTACAAGTTGACTCGATCTATATAGACTTCAATAAAGCTTTTGACAAGGTGGACCACACAATTTTATTGAACAGAATTGCTTTTAATGGAATAAGGGGTAACCTTTTCCGTTGGTTTCAGTCTTACATAGAAAGGAGGACTCAAAAAGTTGTGATCAACGGTCATTCATCCATTAATTCAATTGTTGTGCCTTCAGGTGTGCCGCAAGGTTCAATATTGGGTCCTCTTTTATTTGTAATATTTATTAACGATATAAAGACTTGTTTCAAAAATAGCGAATTTCTTCTGTACGCGGATGATTTAAAGGTTTATAAGAAGATTTTTAATATCGAGGACTGTCGTGGATTGCAGTATAACTTGGATCGTTTGACGGACTATTGCCAAACCAATAAGCTGAAACTTAATTTACAAAAATGTAAGTCTGTATCCTTCACCAAAAAATTGTATCCAGTACAAAAACAGTATGTTCTTTGCAACTCAGCCCTGGCTAGTGTGTCAGAAGTACGCGACCTTGGAATAATCCTCGATTCGAAATTGCACTTGGATGTCCATATTAATACCATTATACAACAAGCTTTTCAAATGTATGGGTTTGTAATGCGTACGTGCCGTAATTTCAAGCAATCAAGCACTTACATATACTTATATCTAGCTTCAATAAGATCCCAATTAGAATATTGCACAATTATATGGAATCCTTTATATAAAGTGATCAAATTGAGCGGGTGCAGCGGAAATTTCCGTGAACAATATGTTACCAATGTTATCATTCACTTTAACTTTATATACTTTCTTTAGAAAATAGACGATTACTTCTTGATGCAACCTGCCTCCGAAGTATTTGCCATAATGGATTTGATTGTATTGATCTAAATAATCTTCTTTACTACTGTGTCCCTAGCAGCTCCCAGCGTATACGTGATAAATATCCTAAGCGTCTGTTTGCACCGAAGCTATGTAATACCAACACTGGTGTGCCGGCTCCTCCCTGGCGTCTGATGTTTACGCACAATGAAAAATTTTTGGATGTGGGTATTTTTTCGCTATCTTCGAGTAGATACAAGTCTAAGATCATGGAAATATTTCACCGAGAAACAAAATGTAGTAACCCTTAAATTTTAGTTTAGTTTCTTTTTATTTAGTAGCTCAACAGTTAAACGCATGCTTGTACATAGTACATAAATTTACAACCATGCATTTTAATTCAATCACAAATCCTTGTTTGTTTTTTTTTTATTTTTTATTGTTGTTTGTCACTTCTATTCGTATATATTTTTAGTATATTTTGGATAACGGTGCTGACTATGCAATCAACAATTTTTGTATAAATACTGATTGTAGTTCATTATTGTATGGTTGTTTGTTTGCCCCAAATAAAGAGAGAAAAAAAATCTTATGTAAAATCGGCGCAACGCATTTTCTATCGACCTTTTAGCGTTTCTAGACGTCATTGAGACAATGAATATTTTTCGCATATACCAGTATATCCTTCTTCACACAATCATATTATCTACCTTGATTCCAAAGTCAAAATATTTATTGCATGACAAAGCTGTGCCAGTACCAAACATGCACCCTTGTAGGGTCTAACAAATTAAACACAAGAAAATTGTTACATAATAAAAATAGAACCGAATAAAAAATGTACACTTTTATTACATTAAATTCAAACAGTCATTTTAATTGGAGTTATAATGTATCAATTAGTCGTTAAGTCAAAATATAATCGTTATGTAAATAATATTAGATTAGTACATAAAACAAAATTAAAATTAAAAAAAACTAACTATTGTACATGTGCATTCAATTTCATTTTAATTATGAATAAAATAACCCAATAGATTTTTATCAGTCAGGTACATCGAGGGTCTCTCCATGGCCGAGTATACGTCACTGGGCCTTTCGAACCAGAAAGGAATGGACGTAATAAGAGTGCGCCGATATTTTTCTTTCTACCCTAATGACACTGTTAAATAGGACACGAAGCTAGCCTCCGCTTTGCACCTTTTTGACCTTTTTTTTTTTTTTTTTTTTTTGTTACGCTGAGGAAAATGCATTGAATTGCATACCCCGGCTGCGGAGAGCCGGTGGTTATGTGGGGCTCTCCTCCCCAGAAGGGGGAGGCCTACCCACTAAAAACCTCAGCGATGGCCATCCTCTGGCGTTGTAGGGGGCCCTCAGGATCAAGTATCGCATCTGAGGACCCCTGGCCTTTGCACCCCTGGGTGCATTAGGGGAGCCCTTCTCGGGGAGGAGTGATCTTGCCGCCTCCTCCCCTCCAACCTCCTACGACGTCATCCCCCGGCCATCCGGGGGTGAGGTCCCTCCCGGGTCGCCTCCACGGGCACGAACTGCGTCGCGCCCGCCAGCGACCCGTGGCGGCGCCTCAGGCCAGGCTATCTGGCCCGAGGCCGCCTTCTTCGAGCGGGATCGGCCATCTCCCGATCCCGCTCGGCGGCCTCCTTCTGGAGCATCACCGCTTCACAGAAGGAGGCATCACCGCTTCACCTTTTTGACCTATTGCTAAAGTTTCTATTGCTAAAGTAGTATTACTAGGTTTGTGTTTGTAGTGGGGAGAAGTGATCCGGTGCGTATTGGTACTGGATATAGCTCTAGTAGACCTTTTCTTCACACAATTTTTCCACAAACTTATGCAGTATTGTAAATTATATCTTCCTCGCTTAACGATGACAGAGCTATATACAGGGTATGGTCCATCGCCTATTTGACAAGCAGAGTAACCCTGGTCAGTTTGAATATGAGTTTAGTAATGTAAATGGTAGTAATGATAATGGATAATGGTGATTCGTGGTAGCGCAGAAAGCATTTCTAAATCACTGTGAGTCTATAAAGTGTAGGGTATAAGGTGTTTGGGGATGTAAGCAAACAATACGCTGATGTATTTCATAAAATACCCATGTCTTCTACCTGACTAAAGACTGTAGGTAGTGTTTAGTTGGTAGCCAATATTTGCACAAGAGCAAAATCGCTGATTTACAGTTATAGTCCTGGGGAAGGCAGTTCGATACTCAGCTGCTGTGTTTTTACCACACACACAAATCTTAATATATATATTTCTTGTGTGCGTGTGTATGTGACTGAACTCCTCCTAAACGACTGGACCAATTTTGATGAAATTTTTTGTGTGTATTCCAGGGGGCTTGAGAATGGTTTAGATTCACAATACGGTCATATAGATATTGTTTTTCAGCTAAATTATTTATTTAAAAACATTTGAGACAACGTGAGACAACGTGACATTTGAGACATTTGACATTTGAGACATTTGACAGGACAACGTCTGTTGGGCCAGCTAGTATACACATACGAGTACAACACATTATTTTAATATTTATAGTTCTATTACCATTTATATATACAACAAAGGTTCTCTGCATACATGAATATATAAAATTGTGTAATGCAACTAAATAATAAATGAATTGTTATAGATTTGGTATGTGATCAGATATAATAGTCGGAGAAATTATTTTAATGTAAATATAAAATGTAATTTTCTTTTGTCGATCACATTGTGCAGCTTTATACGATATAACGTTATACCGATAGCTGCTAAGTAATGTTGCTGATTGATGTGATTGTGTAGTGTAGTTTTTGTTTACGGTAAAGATACTCCGGTTTTTTTTAAATTTAATGATGTTATAACATCAACACTCGTAAAAAATTGTGTGCGTGATTCCATGTTTAAATAGACGAATTATTTAAAAATGGTGTAACATGACAACTCGGTGGTTCAGCAAAAATAAATCTACAATACTAATTTTGTACGCGTTGACTTAAGCGACTAGTCTTATAAAGAAGACCGGGTCCATTAAAAGACAAGTGATTCACAAAGTATTATCCTTACTTTTTTAGATATTCAATTCCGCCTTTTATACAAAACTTTTAATCTGTAAAAGCAGTTTCTCACTACTGACTCTTATTTGTTTCTCGAAACGCATCTGATTATCCAAAAGTTTACCCAAAGAATTCACTTGATCGACCTGCTCCAGTTTCTTGCTTTATTAAGACATTTGGATATTTTTCTGCAATTCTGAGCCTAAAAATATTACTTTCGATTTGTTAGGATTAAGCACCAATGAGTTTTTTGTTGACTATACAGCAATTGTATGCAAATCACCATTTAATAATTTCAAAGCATCCGTAATCTTGCTGGGTACTTCAGAAATATATATAAGACTATGACTCATCTTTCTTCCTGAAATATCCACTTGTTAATTCTTATCTTCTTTGTCACTGGTATTAAGTGAAATTTTTGTTCACATTTTACATAATAATATACCTAATTATGTGGTAAACGTAAAATACACTAATATGCCGGTACTTAAAGCCAATAATCAGTATAAACTAGCTTTGTGAGCCGCTCGCGTGCAACATTCAATAGTGCCATTGTAATAAGTTTTTGGAACGGCATCCAGCACCACTTGGTGACACGCAATTAGACGCTCGCGTGCACCGGCCTTTCGCGTCACACTAACATATGTATTGGCTTATCTTTTTAATTGCTCCGACCCAGTTCCCTGAATTTTCTACGATTCATCGTATATGTCACAAATCTTGATTGCTAATCTTATTTTGAAACCTTGAAATTTTTACTGATTTATTATGTAGCAACCTTTAAATACTATATATTCCAAGCATTGTGCGTTATCTTGCATTATTTCCTTCATTAGCTTACTCATTGCTTAGAACTGATAGTACGTCCAAAAAAGGTACAGATGCAAGCTTTGCAGCTTAATGCAGCTACTTTCCAACATACAGAGGAGCTCAGTTACAATTTTTAGTTTCTCAAAAATGGACCTGAGTACCAAAAGCCGAACGCACAAGACACGACGTCGCCGATATTACTTAACGATAGTCCATACGTACAAAAGAAAAAATTAATTCCACGTATATTATAAAACGGGTTTTATTGCAACTAACCAGTTGTAAGAGTGTATGTATTCAAATAACAAAAAATCGCAGCAAAAAACAGACATTTTTATGTCAAAATTTAAAAAAGCATCACATTCCAACATTACATTAATAAAAGAGAGAATGAATAAAATAAAATAAAAAAAATGAAATATAGAATGAATGAAATAAAAAAATATTCTGAAATTTTATTATCACTTAATTCTGTGTAACTATGTCCACTTAGAATAGTCGCGGTAGGCAATTCGGCTGCAGAGAAACAGCCTACCCTGTGGAAATAAATAATATTCTTTGCTAGATTTTCCGTGTCTCCAAAAATATAAAATAGTACTATAAATTAATATGCTAATTAATAATATTTTTAATGTTACTTCACTTAGCACTATATTGTATATTATAACTAGCGACCCGCCCCGGCTTCGCACGGGTGCAATGCTGATATTAAATACACTACAGAAAAACTGTGAACGTTGTATATAATAAATTATAGTTTAAAAAACTAAAAAACACGATTTTAAAATTGAATTAAAATGTATTGAATTAAAGAATTAAAAATAAAGCTGTAGTAATCAATTGAAAAATTTATATTATTGAATAAAACAACAAAGGGTGCTTGTGATAAGCCGGCGATAAACGCTACGTTCCGCAATTTATATATCTGTAATATCTTCAAAAATATTAATTTAAATCATATGCTGTAAAGGGCCATATAGATCTCCATAATGCAATTATTTACGACATCACATTAGAAACCTCAAAAATAACAGTATTTCTCCACTATTTAATGGATTTTACTTTCCTCTTCAACCATTCTATCTATTTAAAAAAAACCGCATCAAAATCTGTTGCGTAGTTTGAAAGTTTATAGGGACAGAGAAAGCGACTTTGTTTTATACTATTAGCGATATTGTTACAAATCAGATAATTAATAAACACGCCAGGAAAAGCTTTAGATCAGGAAGTGCTTGATTATTTATATATATTTTTTTTTTATGTGATAGGGGGCAAACGAGCAGACGGATCACCCGATGGTAAGCAAATTACCGCCGCCCATGAACGCCCGCAACACCAGAGGAGTCTCAAGCGCGTTGCCGGCCTTTTAAATGGGAGTACGCTCTTTCCTTGAAAGTTTGGATATCGTAACGGCTCGGAAACACTGCAGGCGACAATTCATTCCACAGTTTAGCTGTGCGAGGCAGAAAGTTTCTAGAGAAACGCACAGTGAACTAAGCAAAAGCCTAAAAAATACGATTCAACTTCTGCCTTTACTTATGAAGCACTTTCCATACAATATTTCAACCCTTTACAGTCCTTTTTTGCGTATTAAATGTCTTTTCTTGGGGCTGAAACCACCAGTATGCCAAATTTAATGTTAATCAGTTCAATAGTTTTGGCGTGAAAGCGCACAAGCAGCCAATAACAAACTTAACCAATAAGGATTAAAAATGTAATTTGTCGTGTCACTGGATGGTTCCGGTAGCCGTTCTTTTTTTTTACAAATCTAAATATCAAATGCTACAAGTAATCTTATATTTTTTATGTATTATTTTATCACATGGCTAAATATATTAGATTAAATTATTATCCTATATTTCCAACTACATTGATGTGGAAATTTCACCAGAAGTGTTCTTTATTATGATCTAGGTTTCTACAAAAATGGAAATTTTAGCTTTTATGAATAGGGCACGAAGCTATTGAAGGCCTTTGCTTTTCCACTTCAATAAATACTGAGTTCATTCAAGCCGTATAATTCAGTTATCCAGATTAAAAATTTGATTACTCGCGTATCGACGGCGACCAAATTTCATTGTGATGAAAATTACTGTTGCAAAGTTATGAATCTTTGCAATTTCCTTTTTAATTAAATTTACAATCGTTAAAAATGTTTCATGTGTAAATGTTATAGTGTTATTATATAAATGCAAATAATTAAATGATTCAAATTTGCTTAACTATCATTAGTGCAAAAAAGGTCGCAAACCATATCATCTACATTCCCAACACCTGCCAAACAACATTTTACACAAAGTAGAAATCAGCCCAGTGATACCACTGAAGTGCTGGATAAGCTAAGTAAAGACAAACACAGTGTGGCTAGTCTGGAGAGTATATAAAAGTTTCACTAGATACAACAAAAGTTAACCAACTAAATAAAAAGATCCGAAACCCAACTAATAAGTCCAGAACAATTTGTCGGTATAACAACTAAGACGGTCACCGCAGGCCTAAACGCAGGATGATACAAGACCTTCATAATCATGGAAAACTAGGTCAAATTTGCACTGAGGTTAAACAGGACACAAATATGAGTACTGAATGACTGGTTCTTTAACCTGCTATTTCAGCATTAGGATCCTGCTAACAAGAATGGGAAATACCAGCACCAAAATATGTAGGACTTGTAAGGAAGAAGAGGAAAACTTCGACTTTCCTTATCTACTACGATTCGCTAGCCTGCAAAAGACAAACGGGAGATAACGTGGGATAGCGGGGAATCAAAGAAGCTCACGAGCATAAGCCGAAAGGGGTGATGGCTATACGGACTAATAAGACGGGGAAGCACAAAAAATCGAAATAGGTGGAAGTGCCTTTTGTGCCTTGCCGCCTTTTCATATTTCGGGATCACCTTCATCCATAAAATAAGAAAATAAACAAGAGCAACTTGAGCAGATGAGAGCAAAGTATTAATATCCTAGTTTTATTACAGAACATATAGCCTGGCCGTGGAATTCATGTCCGACGTATACAGGCTCATTTAAAGCAAGTCTCCCTACAGAGAAAGCATTTATAATATAGAAAACAGTTTATTAATCAATGATTATGAATCATGTTCACAATGACTTTTAAAATTAATATCACGTACATTTAAAGATTTATTAAAACTCACTAAGGCTAGCAATCGGCTAATTGTAGAAAATGAACATTTTGTAAGATAATAGAAGATGGTAGGAACAAAAATTTGGACGATTTAAAAGACCTTTCTATAAAGTCATAATTGAATTAAAGTTAATTTTGATTTTGATGTTCATTTTCTACATTCAGTGGATAATACCGATAAAGCGTGTTTACATGAAATATATGATTAATATTGTAAAACATAGTTTACACAAACATATTTCAAAGTTTACAAATCAGTGGTTTAATTTCTCAGAGACTAACATTATACGGTTTTAAGGCAGCCATCTAAAATATCCGTGCAAGGCGTCTGCTCAACTTGTAGAACCTTTATTGACAAACTAAACTAAGTCGACAAACTAGAAAATTAGGTTTGATCATACAGCTGTGCTTAAAGCAAACTCACTAATAAGTTCTGGTGCTCTCAAGATAATATTTTTTATTATAAAACGATATACTTAAAATTTGCGATTTAACCAATTGTTGAAAACTGTTTGCGATATAACCAATTTTTGAAGTTACTAGGTTAGACTCTGTAGACATAATATCACGCAAAATATTAAAATCAGAAAGTCCCAATAGCCATTTTAAAGTCAGTTCATATGAGATCGTTTTTTTCAAGCGACCTGCGAATTTTTCTTAAGCGATGCCAAATTACAAAATATTATGGTTTTGTTTATTTAAGCAAAATACTAGTTCAGTTTACAATTTGAGGGTTGGTTTAAGCAAACACTATAGGCAAGATATTCATAACATGCTTATTATAATGAACCAAAGGTACTAGGTATAGGTAAAGGTATTTGCCGTAGTTTGGAGTAAAAACTCTTTATACACCATTAAAACCATACAAAATCTAATTTAACGTTTGTCTATATAAATAGCCTACTAAATTCATGTAATATACCGTTTCGTTTCTAAGAGGGCAAAATAGCTATGACAGCAGATATCAAGGAAATTTTCCATAGAATTAAGATTATTGAATACGATAGAGACGCTAATGTTTTTTTGTGGCGGGGCAGCCCTAGTGAACTAAAAGGTATAATAATACATATTCTCAATGATTCTTGAAGCTGTTTCAAACCTGGTCACAACACTTTATATGAAAAATAAATAAATGAAGCAAATAAGCACCCGCTCCAAACATACAAAATGAGTTACTGGAATGCACATAATAGTCTCCACAATGTGTTACTGCTCGCGATGCAGACATGACTGTTTAATATTACAAAGAAAATATCCGTGATTTATAAACATTATTTTAATGAATTGTTGATGAAAACACTGTTCACTCCTACGGCGCATACAGTAACGTTTTCTTTCCAATCCGCACCGCTTTGCGATGCTACGATTGCACGTGCATAGTCTTGGGATAGAGGTTAGCGATGTGGTACTATAAAATTATATAGTTTATAATTTAACTACAATGGTCAAGTTAACATCAAACAGCAGTAATATCAAATCAACTGTCTATATCTATTATAGAAGGTATTAGGTATAAAATTGATTAAAATTATTTTGAACCGACATCATAAGTATCTTAGAGACTACGCATCGATGTGCGCTTCTACAGGTCTTTTGTGGCCCATGAAAACTGTGAGATCATAAAACTCTCGAACGATAATGGGCATCTACTAATCTAAAAGTCACAGATTATAGAATCCGCTTCAAGCAAGGAACTATTAGTCATAACTTAAGAGTTTACAGTTTCTTATAAGTAACAAATCGTCTACAGAACTAGTTCTCATTACATTTTAGACCCATACTTGTTTAATTCATGGTTCCGCCTATTTTATTCCACAGTTCATATCCATAGGTATCATTCTTTACTTTACATTACAGTAAGATGTAGTTGAAGTGTTTGTATTTTTGAAGTGTTTTTCGAATTTCATATTTACTTTTATTTGACGCTCCTACGGCGAAAAAATACCTACATCGTGAGGCAACCTGCGTACACTTACGAAGAAATTCAAAAGGTGAGCTCCAGACCCTCAGTGGGGACGTTTATACGCTCGCTATGTTTATACGATATGATGATTTAAAATGTCACATTTGCTCTTTGCATTTGCATAAGCCCCAAAATTTTTGATTAGCAGTGGAAGGTGTTAAGCTGACGGAAATCCATATTGTTAAAACCAATAAGACACATTTCCCAAACAAATACAATTATTAAAATCTCGATAAGTCTCCCCACAAATCAGTAAAATCAACCCTTAGTAGCCTACAGTCATCAGCTTCAAGTATTTTCCTGGATTTTATTACAACAATAACAATTTCTCCAGATTGTTCTCGCGTATTAAATCTGCGAAAGGCTTAGAAAAGCAGGTAAAAAAAAACCACATCCGTAAATATACATCTTGTACACAAAATTTGTCTTCATCTGTTTTTATGGATAAAAAACTCCGTCTACTGCCGATATTTGAACGTGACAACGTCTATTACATGGTAATTTTTTCTGGGTGCAATGAAATTATTTAAAATAAAGTAATGTATAACATTTATATTTTTATTTAATAGTTTGTTTAAATTTTCTGCTTCTGAAGTTATACATAAATTAATTATTATGAGTAATGTGCGTGGCTCCGTGTGGCGTCAGATTCGGCCGTTACGGTGTTTTCGAGAATGACTCCACGCCGTACCAATTTAATAGACGTTGTCACGTCAAAACGTGTTGCATATTTCACACAGGAAGTAATCTAAAGACGAAGGTAGAATAGCTTCGACTGGAAACAAAAAACAATATACTCATATTATTTACACAATAATATCAAAATCTCGCTTAAATAAAATAAGACACACAATAACTTAAATAAATGCTCTTCGGCCGCCATCACTCATCAAAAACTCTCAAAATTTGACGTTAGAGATAATAGATTGTTGAAACTAGTTAATGTAGTTTAAGACTAAGAAGAAAAATTATTTAAAATAAAGTAATGTATAACATTTATATTTTTATTACGTTGCCGTGTGGCGTCAGATCGGCCGTTACGCCGTTTCCGAGTATGCCTTCGGGGGGTAAAGTAGGCGTGGACTCCGTTTGACTCAGATACTCACCGGACATGGTTGTTTCGGTGAGTATCTGAGTCGAATAGGGAGGGAGGACACGACACGATGCCACCATTGTGCATCCGACCTCGACTCGGCCCAGCACACGCTGGCGGAGTGCCCTGCTTGGGACTCCGAACGCCGAGTCTTGGTCGAAGAGATCGGGCAAGATCTGTCTCCGCCAGCGTTGATTGCGGCAATGCTGGCGGATGAGGGAGGTTGGAGGGCTGTGGTCTCCTTCTGTGAAGCGGTGATGCTCCAGAAGGAGGCCGCCGAGCGGGATCAGGAGATGGCCGATCCCGCTCGAAGAAGGCGGCCTCGGGCCAGATAGCCTGGCCTGAGGCACCGCCACGGGTCGCTGGCGGGCGCGACGCAGTTCGTGCCCGTGAAGGCGACCCGGGAGGGACCTCACCCCCGGATGGCCGGGGGGTGACGTCGTAGGAGGTCGGAGGGGAGGAGGCGGCAAGATCACTCCTCCCCGAGAAGGGCTCCCCTTACGCACCCAGGGGTGCAAAGGCCGGGGGTCCTCAGTTGCGACACTCGATCCTGAGGGCCCCCTACAACGCCAGAGGATGGCCATCGCTGAGGTTTTTAGTGGGTAGGCCTCCCCCTTCTGGGGAGGAGAGCCCCACATCACCACCGGCTCTCCGCAGCCGGGGTATGCAATTCAATGCATTTTCCTCAGCGGAACAAAAAAAAAAAAAAAGGCGTGGACTCCGTGTGGCGTCAGATTCGGCCGTTATGGTGTTTGCGTGGACTCCGTGTGGCGTCAGATTCGGCCGTTACGGTGTTTTCGAGAATGACTCCACGCCGTACCAATTTAATAGACGTTGTCACGTCAAAATGATTACACACGTAAAGGTCTTCGGAGCCATCTATACACTACGTCTCCCATTCCACACCGCACTAAGAAATTCCAAGATTCCTTCTTCTGCCGTACTTCCCGCACTTGGAATTCTCTGCCTGCGTATGTGTTTCCTACATCCTACAACATGGGTTCCTTCAAAAGAGGCGTGAAAAGGCATCTTTTGGGCCGGCAGGGATAGGACAGGTAGGAGAGTGGAGTAAAGTCACTATCCTATCTGTCATCTCATTTGGGCCTGTTTCACCGCTTAACATCAGGCGGGAGGAGGTCATCCGCCGCGCCTAGCATATATAAAAAAAAAAAGATTATAGCTTTATGTCATTTAAATGCACTCAACAATTAAGTTTTGTCAAAAAATAAAAAAAATATTAATATAAAATCAGCTATAGATTCCGAAATTCAGAAAATTTCCACATATCAATGTTCAATGTTGATATTACTTTTCCCATTAAAATGTATATCCTAATCTATTAATTAATTATAAAAATTAATTAATTATATCATTGAAAATCGAGCGCTTCATGCCATAATCACCCTGGGCTCAAATGCTAGTAGATTTTTTGTAATGAGTATTCAGCTGTAACATTGCTCAAGACATTTAAATTAATAAAAGTTAATCGTAAACCGGTGCCAAATATTAAGAACTATTTAGTAAGCCTTTGCATCAGCCTCTGGAATGTTTCGGAGAATCAGCGTAAAGTGCAGAGTGGATGGCGTATCGAGCAGGCCACCTTAAGTGTACACGGCCATTTAACGCGTAATGGACGCTCTCATCGAACACCAGATAAAATACAGTTGTGCAACGCTTTTGAAGCTCGGAGCGAACACAGTAATGCACTATGGTGCCTCGACCAATAAATTAGTAAATAAAACTACGTCTATCACTTGTGAATTTAACATAAGAGAGTTTTAAAATGGAGAAATTTGATTATAGTATTTTTAAGATATAAAATTTTAAACATGATCTGAAATTGTAGAAATTCTGGCATGAATGTACATATATAATTCTATTTTTAAAGCTCTTACATGCTCTAAATATGCCACAGATTTATTTTTATTGTTATAATACGTACATACATATAATCACACCCGAACTCCGCAAAGGCTGGATAAAGTTGCAAAAAAAACACCTTTTTAGGGTTTCGTAGACAAATGGCATAAAACGGAACCCTTATAGAGCCGTCATGTCTGTCTGTCCGTCTGTCCGTCCATATGTCACAATGTTGAAACTTGGTAAGTAGATGTATTCTGTGAACCGCATTAAGATTTTGATGCAAAAGTAAAAAAATATCAATAAATATTGGGGGCTCCCCATACTTAGAACTGAAACTCAAAAAAATTTTTTCATCAAACACATACGTGTGGGTTATCTATGTATAGGTCTTCAAAAATGATATCCACGTTTCTAAAATATTTTTTTTCTAAACCGAATAGTTTGCGTGATAGACGCTTCCAAAGTGGAAAACATTGTTCCCCCCCCCCCCCCAAAAAAAAAACATGATGTACATTGCTATAAAAACTATTAACGAAAATTGTTTTGAACAAGATCTAGTAAGTAGTTTTTTTAATACTACGTAAATCGTAAACCGCTTTCTTTAATTTCATAAATCATTGGTACAGAACCCTTTGTGCGTGAGTCTGACACCGGTTTTATTTTATTAAATCTCTCTGTAATATTTGTGGATTTGCAATAAAAAAAATTATACCGGGTACCCAGCGTTGTGGTTATTATTATGCTCAATATTATTTGATCAAGTCATCAATACGAGTCAATACGTTTGATGACAAAGGTTCGAGTTCGACCAGAGTCGAAAATTTACTTGCATTGTTTTGCACATTTCGAAATACTTCTCAAAATCTTATACTTCATTTTGTGAAAATTGTAGATATAAAAAATATTGTTGCTCCGCATGAGGATTCATGTTCAAACTACCTACTAATTTCAGCTTTTCATGACATCAAATATAATACAATAAATAATGTGAATCAGAATTTTTCAATAGACCATATAATTTTTTCACAATAACCGCAATTTTTCATTTTACGTAGTTAGGTAGCTTCGGAAATAGGTACAATGTACCTTGCATTCACCTAAAACGTGAAAAATAAATTTGGAATCGTGTGCCTCCGATGACCGGAACGGTATCTGTTAAGGGAAAAATATGTCGTACGGGTTGGTCTGTAGAATATTAATTTCTCTTCCCTCAAGTATTAATCTAGCGAATTTAAATATTGATTTTTTTTGGTTAAGGCGCTACCCTCCGGTCTTAATTTATATTTTATTTTACAAGCTTTTATTTAACTTGCACTATATGTATGTTTGTATGTTCGGGTAAAATCTTACAACTCAATTTTAAGACACTTGCCCTCAACCGATTGAGCTGAAATTCTGTATGCACGTTTAGTTTGGATGACAATGCATGATTAACTGTGTGACATCATTCTAAATCCAGCATGGCGGCGTACCCAAAATGGCGGACCAATTATTTTTAATGCATTTTTTTTTCTTCCGCTGAGGAAAATGCGCTGAGGAAA
Organism: Scirpophaga incertulas; assembly: GCA_036419045.1. Taxonomy (NCBI): domain Eukaryota; kingdom Metazoa; phylum Arthropoda; class Insecta; order Lepidoptera; family Crambidae; genus Scirpophaga; species Scirpophaga incertulas. Next base: position 47,949 of record JAYEAL010000493.1, read on the forward strand.
TGCACTCCTACAATATGGGTATCAAATAAAAGGGCTTGCTAAGAATAACTAGAAAAATGATGTGACGTCACTTTTAATCAAATATGATAGGACACTAAAAATTGCGGATAATTTTCTTTTATTCGTTTTTACAATACGAGTGTCAAATAAAAGGGCTTGCCAAGAATAAGTAGAAAAACTAAAAAGTATAAAATAAAATAAATAAAATAAATTAAGGTAAACACAAGCTTTTCTTGAAATGCGCTAAAAAGATAAAAATAAACTTTTATACTAAAACTTTTACTGTGAATTTATAACGTCATTTCAATTTTAACACATTTGAGACAATTATAAAAACTTGTCACGAGATTTAAGTACTCGTATTTACTTGCTTAAAATTTTAAAACTAAGAAATTATTATTATTTAAAATATTTATTTATTATTATTCATATATTTAATTAATAATCTTAAATTTAAGTTTTTTACAATATAGATATATAAAATAAATAT
>JAYEAL010000448.1:0-44360 GCA_036419045.1 Scirpophaga incertulas
AACTTTTTTTTTAATGAACCGATTTTGATGAAACAAAGTTTAGATATTATTCTGAGTTAAAACAAAGTAAATAGTGAAAGTTTCAAGCAAATCGGTTCAGTACTTTCGGAGATAAACGTGAACATACATACAGACAGACAGACAAAAAATTCCAAAAATTTTTTTTGCTTTCTAATAATCTATTTAAGTGCCCCTCTATCCATTTCAGTCAAAAATACTAAATGTACAGACAAAATATTTTTACTGTTTTATTATATGTATAGATATAAGATAGTAATTGCATGTTCTTTTCACTAGGACACCAGCATCTTCGTTTCGTCTGTAATAAATAAATAATTTTTAAGATTATCTTGTACATTGCTATGCAATAGGCCCCGTAAGGCCCCTAATATAACATGTTCTCATAATACTCGCAGCAAATCCTACAAAATATAAAAGCCTTACAAAGGTCGCAATTTACGCTAACTTGGCCTCAGTAATTTTTGGGCTATCTTATCCTTTACACCGGAACACAGCAATGTGAACACGGTAAGACGGGAGAACCCTGGTATAATCTTTCTCCACTAAAAACCTAATAGTTATTCTGCTATTCCAATAAATAGGTGATTGATTAAATCGGTTAGCGGTAATTTAACTAACACAACTTTGTTTTATATAAATAGATTTAGTTATCTACACTATTTTTCCTCGAGCTCTACAATTCCTGTCCATTCTAATGTTTCTTGGTGGTGATCTTACCAATAAGGTCATTTCTTATTGTTAATTCGCTAGGTCAAATAATGTATAATTATATACGAAATATTCCTGTTTATCTACACATAGTATAATAGAAAATCTATGAACATTGCTAAATACATTTTAGTATATGAAATGCGGCTTGAATTTAAGTACAACATCACTCGCAAAATACCTCATTACAGTTTATATTCTAGGTAATTACTATTTCCCCGAGTGTATGCCTTTTTTTTTTGTTCCCCTGAGGAAAATGCATTAAATTGCATACCCCGGCTGTGGCGAGCCGGCGGTTATGTGGGGCTCTCCTCCCCAGAAGGGGGAGGCCTACCCACTAAAAACCTCAGGGATGGCCTTCCTCAGGCATGAAGGGAGCCCCCGGGAACTTACCAAGCTACTTCCGGGAACCCCCAGCCTCCGCTCCCCCGTCGATACAGGGGAGCCCTCCTCGGGGGTGGCTACACTACCTCCCCCGGTCTCCTCCACCGACGACGCCCCCCGGCCACGGAAGGGGCGTGGTCCATCCCGGGTCGCCGTAGCGGTCGCGACTTCCTCGCGCCCGCCGGCGACCCGCGGCGGCTCGTTAGCATAGCCCAGACCCGCCTGCTTCGAGCGGGGTCGGCCATCTCCCGACCCCGCTCGGCGGCCTCCTTCTGGAGCATTACTGCTTCACAGAAGGAGGCCACAGCCCTCCAACCTCCCTCGTCCGCCAGCATTGCCGCAATCAATGCCGGCGGAGACAGATCTCGCCCGATCTCTGCGACCAAGACTCGGCGCTCGGAGGCCCACGCGGGGCACTCCGCCAGCGTGTGCTGGGCCGAGTCGAGGTCGGATGCACAGTGGTGGCAATGTGTCGATCCCTCCCGTCCTATTCGACACAGATACTCACCGAAGCAGCCGTGCCCGGTGAGTATCTGAGTCAATCGGTAGGTGACCTCCTCCTTCCCGTGGAGCATCCCCGAGTGTATGCCTAGTTATTTCATTTACGTGAGATACATGGTGTGGTGTTACTTAGGGCTGAAAGTTAACATAGCATTAAAATATTATATTTCATAGTTCTGATTACGATGTTGCTTTCCTGATTATTTTCTTCCGGTTAAGTAAAAAATGTTGCATATTGAAATGTTGCATAAAAATGTTCTTCCTTAACTGTTCACCTAAAAGTTTAATTCCCAAACTCACACCACGAACAAAAATTCCCGTTACTTGTTAGCCAGGTTTGCCAGTTTCGCAATGTCAAAGTTTTAACAAGTCTGTGCACATGATATTTTTGGCTTGTCAATCCACAGTACGGTGGGGTGAATGTTCGGACACCAAAAAATAGACGAATGTATTACGTGGAGTTACGGCAACGGGTTTTGATGAGCAAAATTGGCGTTGTTGAAAATAACAATTTATACACTATTTATTTGTTTATTTAACGGTGTTGATATTATAGAAATAATAACAAAATATTCTATTTAAATTCAATATATATTACGTTAGTAAAAAAACTATAGTGGGAGTAAATGATCCTATTTTGCTGTATTGTGTGTGGATGGGTAACATAATTGGTAAGAGGATTTTTCAGTTACGCCAATTTTTATTAGCGCCTAATTAACTGACATCGAATACCTATTTCTCATCAAAAATAAATATATTTGGATACTCACTCACGAATCTATGTATGTAAGCCCGTTAAATTACAATATTAATAGATTTTATTGATCTTTTTATTTTTGATTAATAAATAATAATCACTACTTAACCTATTAGACCTGTTTATTGATTTTATCCATGAAATGTACCTTCATGAATATTTTCCCAATTATTTTGTACAATATCTTTACAAAAAGGGAAAACTAAACCGAATTTTCTCCAATAAACTTTAAATATTAGACTACTAGTTTTATACACTTTGCTCAATTATATGACTGTAATTTTTTGGCATCTCTGGCTTTTGTGTAATTCATTTGCGTAATTCATCAGATTTTGCGTTTTAATTGGCAATTGTGTATCGAATGTGATGTGCCTGTGTGATTCCATTCGATAATTGACCTAGCGTGGCCAGCCGCGTGCTTTGTGTTTGTGACGGGATTTTCGAATTGAAAAATAGCGGAAACACATTGCACGGAAGCCATTGAAAGATTGGTTTCGATGTTCCCCCAAAAAACTCCTTTATGTTGGATATACTGAAAATTGTATTGCAATAGTAGCAATATGTTCGAAAGTAAATGTAAAAGATTTTATTATACTGTACGGAATACAGAACTCTGAGGTATTTTTTTTAATATATGAATTGGCAACGCCGAATAATTAACGGGATGTTTGTTCTATGTTGTTTTTTTTATATAAGTATTTTATTATTTTTATTACCATTTTTACATAAAAGTCGCAAATAAAAATATTTGGAATCATACCCACATATTATATATTACCTATTTAAATGTTAAGATGGTCAGAATAATGTACATAATACGGTGAATACATATATTCACCTAACCATCATTCAAAACAGTATTGCGATTAACTTACACGACGAATTTGTAATTGGATGCTATTATATGAAAGTTACTAGTGCTGAGTTTTGGATACTAACAAGTTGGTAACTGGCAACAGTTCAGCATATCCGATATTCGCAAAGCATCCTCATGTTGCATGAAGTTTTTATGCAAACTTTTGAGGTTATTTGGCACTGTAGAACAAAGTTTCCTGTCGGAAGGTTTCATAGAAGTGCAGGATTATATTTACCTAAGTGCTGTTTAACTTTATTAAAGCGATTGCAAAGACTGTCGAAAGGTAACGTTCCAAATAGTCTTTAGTAAAAATTTTGCCACGTAATCTTTTATTTAAACGAAACTGATTTTTCGTACTGAATATTTAATTATTATTATTGTTATTTCAAAAATGAGATCCGTATAAAATTCTCATTACATGTCAAAATATAGCATAAATTAATATAATAAAAATAAATCTTACAACTTTTCACATTCCGTTATAATAATATCATACGACACTACGTGTCGATCTGTTTGTGTTCAGCAATATAGACCATAACTTAAAAATATGGGAAATAACAAATGATGATCATTCAATCAAATTATGATATGATTGCTGGACACAAACAGTATGCAAACCGGATGCGAGTATCAAGACCATCCAGATGAGTTAAAGTAAACATTTTGATGCGCTACAGTATAGAGGCAATCATAGTTTCGAAAAAAGTGGTTGTGACATACGGGCCATCCGACAGATAGACAGGCGTGACGAATCCATACGGGTTCCGTTTTTTTGCCATTTGGTTACGGAACCCTAAAAACTGGATCTCCGTGAACACGTATAATTTAAATATTAATACGTCACGTACTTTTCCCAGTAAGATTTAATTACAATGGAAACGCAATGATGCTAAAAATGTTCCGAAACGTAACTTTTGCTAATAATTTTACAATAATACACTAATACCTGTAGTCACCGAATAGCAATATGTTTCATTACTATGTATATCTTATTTTGTACTAAACTTTTATAAGGAGTTGGGTTCAACCTTAATGTTGAATAAATCTTATAAAGTCTTTCTTTTTTCTTTATCTTTATTTTGGCCACTTAATTCTATCAAGGGCAAAAAGGATTTGTGCTGTACGCTGACGAGAATATAATATATATAACAATTATAATTTATTTTACATTTGTAATAGTAATTTAAGAAAAAACTCGAACACATTTTTAATTTACATAATTGTAATCAAAATTCATTTCAAAACGAAATCATTCGTTCAACTCATATCCTAGCCTTATGCCTCCTCCTTTAGTTAAGAAAAATATGTGTAAGGACCTTTGGAGTCGTTCTACACAGTATCCTCGTTTTCAAATCGTATCAAGAAATTCCAAGATTTTTTCTTCTGTCACTCATCTCACACTTCATATTCTCTAACCGCATACTTGTATATTATAATTTCATTGCAATCGTATTAAAAAATATTCCAATTGCATTCAAACTATATTTTTTATCAAAATTTTTTTATAAATTTTGATTAGTTTGTTTCATATAAATTGAATGTCTGTTGCTAATGCCGCAAATAATGCGTGCCAGGGTCGTATTAGGAAGGTCATTTTACCACGAGCTTCGACATAAATTATCTATACATATAATAAGACAGTAAAAATATTTTGTCTGTACATTTAGTATTTTTGACTGAAATGGATAGAGGGGCACTTAAATAGATTATTAGAAAGCAAAAAAATTTTTTGGAATTTTTTGTCTGTCTGTCTGTCTGTATGTATGTTCACGTTTATCTCCGAAAGTACTGAACCGATTTGCTTGAAACTTTCACTATTTGCTTTGTTTTAACTCAGAATAATATCTAATTTTTGTTTCATCAAAATCGGTTCATTAAAAAAAAAGTTATCGTCATTTTAATGAACTCAAATAAATAAAACTGGAGTGTCATCTGTGAAAATTGAAGACGGTGAAATTTTAATCAAAAGTACTGTGAAAATAGTATTTGTGGAAAAGCTCATTGTTTTGTGCCATACTATACATACATACATACTAATATTATAAATGCGAAAGTAACTCTGTCTGTCTGTCTGTCTGTTCCGCTTTCACACCAAAACTACTGAACCGATTTAAATGAAATTTGGTACACAGATAGTCTGGAGCCTGAGAAAGGACATAGGCTACTTTTTCATGCAAAAAGGGTTGTAAAGGGTTGTAAAAGGTTGAAAGGAGGGATTATTGGTTGTATGGAAATATTGTTAAAACTACTGAACCGATTTAAATGAAATTTGGTACACAGATAGTCTGGAGCCTGAGAAAGGACATAGGCTACTTTTTCATGCAAAAAAGGTTGTAAAGGGTTGTAAAAGGTTGAAAGGAGGGATTATTGGTTGTATGGAAATATTGTTAAAACTACTGAACCGATTTAAATGAAATTTGGTACACAGATAGTCTAGAGGCTGAGAAAGGACAGAGGCTACCTTTTAAAGCAGAAAAGGGTTGTAAAAGGTTGAAAGGAGGGGGTGAAAGGTTGTATGGCAGTATTGTTAAAACATATCCTTCCTGTGGGAAATTCGAATATAACGCGGGCGAAGCCGCGGGCGGAAAGCTAGTATACGAATAAAGAGTAAACGAAGTGTCAAAGCGAATTCTGAAGTTAACGGAGGTGTGCGCCTGCGGTAGGCGTCCTCACCGCAATACAATACCACCATTTCAAGCTACAAACTCTCGGACTATTGCTACAGATCTATATCTGTGGACTCTTTCAACACTGCATTTATTATTTATTTCGTGTATTCTTACTTTAGTAAAAAATCAGTCTACAAATATTAGTTCTTTTATTGTAAGTTAGCAATATCTTCTTCATAAATGCCCTAGTTTATGTTAATTTGTTTTCACTGAGTTATATTTTTTTATATGTAACATCACATTATTTATTAAATTCTTTACATTGGTTAGTACATAGTTTGAAAATAACATTTTGTTTTAAACTTACAGAACCGCAACGTTGGGGATTATATTTTTAAATCGAATGTAATGTACATCTGTACCTGTTAGTCAACAACCCAGTGTTTCCAGGTGAATAATCCCATTGCCTATAGTTGCCCGGGAAACTGTTAATGAGTTTCCAATACTGCATACTACAGCAATAAAAACAACAGAATTTTCCGATACGTACTTAATTATCGTTGGGCTTCACCGACAGACCTGTGTGCTATGAAAAGCTCAGTAAATATTTCATTTCTGCTAATTTGCAGTGGAAATTACAATCGTATTTCCTGCGCAGTAGAGATTCCGTATACCAAACAAGGGGAGCACTCACTTATGTACTTTAATGTCACAGCCGTACGTGTAATAGCATGTTTCATCGCTTTTAATGCTCACTATTTTTAAGAACTCTCAAGCGCAGATCAGTCACGTATCCGCGCTCTCAATAAAAGAAGCAAAAGAAAATCTATGAAAGGTTTTCTATCTAAAGAAAATTCTATCTAAAGAATCAAACAAATATGTGATTATTTAAATTGGTCCAGCCGGTCTTCAGTAATAAGTGATATATCTGATATGACTTTGCTTTACGAAGCACGCAAACAAAATGTTACGATTTCGCCCCATCAGTTGGCCCTGAAACCTGTAGTGTAGTGAGTGATATTTTGTTTGTTCAGTCCATCTCCATTGTGCCTAAAGTCTATGATCTATATAATTCGCTCCCTAAGAGTAGTAACGCTCGCTTCTATACTTTTATCACGAAGCCCGCAATCTCTTCCTGTCTTTTAATTCTTACTATGTCCTTACTTTACTTACTCAGTAATTATGTTTTTTTGAATTCCCATTGTACCTGGTCCAAGGTGTTTTGGAAGATTTGGAAGAGATTGATGTTTTTAGCTATATATAAGGTCATCACTTGCTTATAATTTAATTATTGTTAAAATGTTGAGGCCAGCGACGGAGAACCGATCAGTGTGGAGATACTTAAAATGATGAAGATGAATAAAGTATATTATTAAAAAATGGATTGGTCCACTACGTATGGACTGTTATTGACAGTCGGATCGCAGTTTGTCAGTGCTATTAGAAATTGTCGGATAAAGCTCAATATTTGTGAGGAAGCGGTATTCTAACGTTTGCCAAAGGTGTGTAATGAGTAGATATAATGTTCGAAAAACTAAAACCTTGATACATGAGAGGTTCGACTGTTTAAGTCCGAGCGCCACTTGTCTTGAAAACACGCGAAATAAAATTCCAAATCAATCACTGAGCCTGAATGATAATAACAAAAGTCTGAGAACGAATGAATGTAAAACAGAGAACGATTGCGTATTCGTTCGCTCACGGCGTTTTTTGGTGATACGCGTTGAGAAAGGATATCAATAAACAGCTTAGAAATAAGTTGACATTGTACAAAGTTTACATTCGTCCGATCCTAATCTACGCGTCCGTAGTGTTCGTTTACATACCTAAGTACCGGTTGCACAAACTACAGGTACAAAATAAATTCATAAGTCGTGCCCTGTGGGTACCTCGTGGTACTCACGTAGTAGACTTGCATGACGATCTAGCGCGCTCAAGTTGCGTCGACACCTTTATATCGACCCTAACGACTCCGAAACGGTTGCCAGTGTCGTTGGCAGGCTAGGCTTTGAACCTTCTTTTCGTGCGCCTTCCACAAACACACTCATTACAAAGCTGAACAAAGCCATCTGAGTCTTCAGCATAGGTCCGTCCAAAAAAAATCAATAAACAGTTGTGAGGGTTTGAGAAACGTTACTGTTAAGTTTATTTTCTTTTCTTATATTGTTATTTTTATTCGTATATTTACAACTAGCTTTCCGCCCGCGGCTTCGCCCGCGTTATATTCGAATTTCCCACAGGAAGGATATGTTTTAACAATACTGCCATACAACCTTTCACCCCCTCCTTTCAACCTTTTACAACCCTTTTCTGCTTTAAAAGGTAGCCTCTGTCCTTTCTCAGCCTCTAGACTATCTGTGTACCAAATTTCATTTAAATCGGTTCAGTAGTTTTAACAATATTTCCATACAACCAATAATCCCTCTTTCAACCTTTTACAACCCTTTACAACCTTTTTTGCATGAAAAAGTAGCCTATGTCCTTTCTCAGGCTCCAGACTATCTGTGTACCAAATTTCATTTAAATCGGTTCAGTAGTTTTAACAATATTTCCATACAACCAATAATCCCTCCTTTCAACCTTTTACAACCCTTTACAACCTTTTTTGCATGAAAAAGTAGCCTATGTCCTTTCTCAGGCTCCAGACTATCTGTGTACCAAATTTCATTTAAATCGGTTCAGTAGTTTTGGTGTGAAAGCGGAACAGACAGACAGACAGACAGAGTTACTTTCGCATTTATAATATTAGTATGTATGTATGTATAGTATAGTATGGCACAAAACAATGAGCTTTTCCACAAATACTATTTTCACAGTACTTTTGATTAAAATTTCACCGTCTTCAATTTTCACAGATGACACTCCAGTTTTATTTATTTGATTTCATTAAAATGACGATAACTTTTTTTTTAATGAACCGATTTTGATGAAACAAAGTTTAGATATTATTCTGAGTTAAAACAAAGCAAATAGTGAAAGTTTCAAGCAAATCGGTTCAGTACTTTCGGAGATAAACGTGAACATACATACAGACAGACAGACAAAAAATTCCAAAATTTTTTTGCTTTCTAATAATCTATTTAAGTGCCCCTCTATCCATTTCAGTCAAAAATACTAAATGTACAGACAAAATATTTTTACTGTCTTATTATATGTATAGACTAGCTTTCCGCCCGCGGCTTCGCCCGCGTTATATTCGAATTTCCCACAGGAAGGATATGTTTTAACAATACTGCCATACAACCTTTCACCCCCTCCTTTCAACCTTTTACAACCCTTTTCTGCTTTAAAAGGTAGCCTCTGTCCTTTCTCAGCCTCTAGACTATCTGTGTACCAAATTTCATTTAAATCGGTTCAGTAGTTTTAACAATATTTCCATACAACCAATAATCCCTCCTTTCAACCTTTTACAACCCTTTACAACCTTTTTTGCATGAAAAAGTAGCCTATGTCCTTTTTCAGGCTCCAGACTATCTGTGTACCAAATTTCATTTAAATCGGTTCCGTAGTTTTAACAATATTTCCATACAACCAATAATCCCTCCTTTCAACCTTTTACAACCCTTTACAACCTTTTTTGCATGAAAAAGTAGCCTATGTCCTTTCTCAGGCTCCAGACTATCTGTGTACCAAATTTCATTTAAATCGGTTCAGTAGTTTTGGTGTGAAAGCGGAACAGACAGACAGACAGACAGAGTTACTTTCGCATTATAATATTAGTATGTATGTATGTATAGTATGGCACAAAACAATGAGCTTTTCCACAAATACTATTTTCACAGTACTTTTGATTAAAATTTCACCGTCTTCAATTTTCACAGATGACACTCCAGTTTTATTTATTTGAGTTCATTAAAATGACGATAACTTTTTTTTTAATGAACCTATTTTGATGAAACAAAGTTTAGATATTATTCTGAGTTAAAACAAAGCAAATAGTGAAAGTTTCAAGCAAATCGGTTCAGTACTTTCGGAGATAAACGTGAACATACATACAGACAGACAGACAAAAAATTCCAAAATTTTTTTTTTGCTTTCTAATAATCTATTTAAGTGCCCCTCTATCCATTTCAGTCAAAAATACTAAATGTACAGACAAAATATTTTTACTGTCTTATTATATGTATAGATAAGACATTACACAAAATTAACGAATTGTTGTTGGATTATTGCTGCGGCGAGTATATTAGTGAAATCAGTTTGTCAGATGAATAGTAAATCCCTTAACCGTTAATCCAGTACTCATATTCATACATCATATTTAACAACAAAAGATACGGTAATAATACGATTTCTTGTAAAATATTAATTATAACAAATATATGATTTTTTTTTTTACCTTTGACTACTTATCACCGAAACTACTCTGAGGCATTCGGAAGATTATCATCAATACATAGTATAAAACAAAGTCGCTTTCGCTGTATGTCCGTATGTATGCTTAGATCTTTAAAACTACGCAACGGATTTTGACGCGGTTTTTTTTAATAGATAGAGTGATTCTTAAGGAAGGTTTGTATGTATAATAAATGCATAATATAGTAGAGAAACACTGATAAATTTAAAGGTTTCTAATGTGATGTCGTAAATAAGCACGTTTTTTTGCGCTTATATTGCAAACGCTGGCTGAACCCTACGAGATAGACCAAAATAATGTACTACAGTATTGTACAACTTACAAAAATCCACAAAAAAGGCCGCGATGGTATATGTCTATCTCTTAGGGATAACCCACCATAACCATTTTTTCACTGCACCTGTGCGAAGCCGGGGCGGGTCGCTAGTTATAATTTATAATGAAAACTTAAGTCGTTGTATTAGGTGAAAAGAGTGTCGTTCTAAAATACTCATCACGACTGTTCCTTTAGGACTAACTCTAGATTGCGTATCGAACCACTGTCAGACCAAAGTTTGGTTCTATTTCAGTCCAAATGGCATTCCCAATTTACAGAGAACACATTCACAGAGTTGTTTTTGCGATTTCATGTGATTCTGTATTTCATAGATTCTCGCCACTCTGGATTCCAATTATTGGCTTTGGTAAGTTTGATACCGGTTATTAGGTCGATATATTCATGCCTAATTAGGAGGACTATGTATAGTAATCACTTTTGAATTATTAGGTTTTTGATTTATTTGTATTATCATAGTACTTTCTCTGTCGGTAATATAAACATCGACAATTGCGCTAAGTTGGTTACTTGTGGTTCGATTTTCGCAATAGATATTTTGAGAATAATGTTGAGAATAATTGTTAAAAAGAAAACGCATATTTAAGAAAATATCTGAATGGTTAATATTTTGTGGTCTATTAATTTAAAACTGTCCAGAAAACATCAATAAAAAAGTGTTCAATAAACGAATGCAAACTGAAAAATCCGCGTACCTCTATCGGTGAAGTGAAAGGCATCAAAGAACTGAAAGGGAATCGGTCAGGGGACAAATATTGAAACTGTTTTTGCAATCATTTTATGCACACAGTGGGCATCGAATGCAAATATGAGCGATCCTCGAAATGCAGCAGTATATTTTTCTGTTTTCAACCAACATATTCGTGTAACGTTTTTACTGTATTTATTGAGAAACAAATCGTTTTATGTTTGGCAATAAATATTATTTATCTAACTACATTTTACTTGGCGGAAACTTTTAATTTTTTTTTGCAGTGGATATAACGATACAAACAGAATAATCTAATTTATCTTACGCAGTTTGACTTTGATTCTGAACATTTGAGCATTTAAACTTTCAATACGCATGTTTGTATTCTTTTCATTGCTTCTCCGTAGATCCATTATAATTAATTATAAGGTGATTTCTAATAACTTAATAGTTGTCGGAGACTTGAGGTCTCTGACAACTTCATAGAAAAATAGTCAGTTTTTATTATTCAATTGAATTCTAAAACCTTAAAGTATTTGTTTTTTATTTATAGGACATGTTGTTTCAGAGTTCCGTGGATTAAACTCACGATGATTTTCTGGCAAGAAATTGAATTGCTTTTATTTTAGGTATCTTGAATCTTTATCTAGAAGAGAAAATTATAATGATACATTTATACTCAAGCCTCTTTCGCATGGAGGTAGCCAGAGATCACAGTTAATAATTACTTATTACATTTATTGTATTATGCATTTGCATTGCAAATGTATAACGTATATGTCGACTGACGTATCCTGTTGAAATACGCGACGACGTGCATATAAAGTATGCGTCAAATTTTAATTAGGTATGTAAATAGTATCATCATAAAGGAACAAAATAATATTTTTAGAGCAACCGCGCATTTAACGATCGGAGCGAGCAATTCAATAGTAATGGTCAATATTCAGGTTTTTTCTTCGTTTCGTCTCCTGGTGAATCGAGGCGGCTTGACCCAACAGACCTACCAACTAAACTCAGCCTAACCCTTTGGTCCTAATGACCCTACTGGCTTGAATTGATGGAGAGCCGCACCTCAGGAGAGGTACAGTTAGCGCTGCCCCATGAAGAGGGCATATGCACTAGAAGAGGCACGGTACACCAGAGTGGGACCGGCCTAATATGTTGACTGAGAACCTACTCGTGGCTAAGCAGAAGGCTGCCGATTAAGGGGAGACAAAAGAGGCCACGGCTCAGACGCCGCCGCTTTCAATAGTGCCATCTCCCACTTCCTTTTTCCTGACGCATGGAAACAGGCTAACGTCATCGGATTCCGCAAACCCGGTAAAGACCCATCCCTACCCACTAGCTACAGGCCTATTAGCCTCCTCAAATGCCTAGGAAAGCTCTACGAACGCGTCCTTCTGGCGCGCCTTAGAGACTATGCGGAATCTAACCACCTCCTCCTCCACCCGACGAACAGTTCGGCTTTCGAGCCCGGCACTCGTACCTTCACCAGGTGCACCGCCTCTCGGAGCACATCCTACACCACTTCACCCTCTTCAAGAGACCCCGACCAACGATTGCGCTATTCTTTGATGTAGCGAAGGCGTTCGATAAGGTCTGGCACAATGGTTTGGTGTATAAACTACACCAACTCAATGTGCCGGATAGACTCGTACACATCGTACGAGCCTACCTAACGAACCGCTCCTTCCGCTACTGCATAGAAGGCACCCTCTCGTCTCCCCGCCCTATCCGAGCAGACGTCCCTCAAGGATCTGTGCTCGCCCCACTCCTGTTTTCACTCTACGTTAGCGATATACCTAGGCCGCCTCTCGGCACGCAACTATCATTATTCGCGGACGACACCGCGCTATTTACGTCTGATTTAAACATCCCCAACCTATTAAAAAAACTACAATTAGCCGGCGACTCACTCGGAGCCTGGTTCACCAAATGACGAATCGAGGTCAACCCCGATAAAAGTGCAGCCATGTACTTTCATCGTGGTTGGGCTCGAATAGCCACCCCCGACCTTCAGTCAATCAAAATATTCGATAAACCAATTCCCTGGCATTACCAAGTCAAATACTTAGGCGTCACGCTAGATCGACAGCTAACGTTCAAACCTCACATCGACATAGTTCGCAATCGTGCAGCCTTCATCTTAGGCAGACTATTCCATCTCATTAGGAAGCGAAGTAAAATGTCATTTAGAAATAAGCTGACATTATACAAAGCTTGTATACGTCCGATCCTTAAATACGCGTCCGTAGTGTTCGCTCACGTCCCTAAGTGCCGGTTGCACAAACTCCAGGTAGTTGCAAATAAATTCATTCGACGTGGCCTGGGCGCCCCGTGGTACTCACGCAGCATAGACTTATACTACGATCTAGACCTTCAGTCGATCGAGTCCCATATAAAAGATCTAGCCACTCGCTACTTCTCTAACGCTCGCACCCACCCCAATACTCTCATTCGCAAAATGATAGATTACACCCCGACAGATAGCGCCTCGGCTAAAGTCCGCCGCCCCAAAAACATCTTGTCCGACCCGCCCGACCCCATCACACGCGCAAACTAATCCTTCCCGCCGGCCACCAACCGCGTCGTCCCACACGCCACACACCCACGTCTCTCTCTCACTCACCGCGCTCGTCGGCGAGCGCTAAGACCCGGGCCACGTCTACGTCAAACATGTACCCGGTACCGTCATGTACCGGGTAGATTCTCACCCTCCACTACACGGCGATCTTGAGCGTTCGAGCCATTAGACGGCGCGCTCAAGCTGCGTCGACTCCCTTTGCTTCGACCATAACGACACCGGAACAGTCGCCGGTGTCGTTAGTTGGCTAGGCGTCGAACCTTCCGTTCGTGCGCCTTCCACAAACACACTCATTGCAAAGCTGAACATAGCCATCTGAGGTTTCAACATAGGTCCGTCCAAAAAAAAAAATAAGTGCGGGAATTGAACCTGCGACCCGTTGCGTACTCGATTACTCGATCGGCGGTTACTCGATCACTGCGCTGTCGTCGTGGTCGTACAAATGTGCAATCGTTTTCATATACATAGACTGAACTGGCATAAATAGATTTACTAGCTAAATTGAAAAGCTTGGTTTGTTAAAAAACATTATAAACGTTTGCAAATAAACAGTGACGTCCAATAAAATATCTATCTGAAAATCGCGAGAGACTTCTCAAGAAGAACAAGCAAGATCCCAATCAGACATACTAAGAGTAATTAAGAATGTCGAAACATTTGTTTATCTAATCCAAGCAGGCAAACCCTTTAGTAAGCCTTTTTGCCAACATGCTTAAACCAAGCTCCTGAATATTACTTGACATTTTATTAACATCTAAATGTATTGTTTATTTGTGAAGCCCGGTGTTCGGTGAAGTTAACATATGATCATAAAGATAGTCATTATGCTTGTTAAAAAAGTGCTCAATTGTAATAAAAATTGTAATAAAAGTAATGTATAACATTTATATTTTTATGTCGTGTGGCGTCAGATCGGCCGTTACGCCGTTCGTGCACTCCGTGTGGCGTCAGATTCGGCCGTTACGGTGTTTTCGAGAATGACTCCACGCCGTACCAATTTAATAGACGTTGTCACGTCAAAACCTATTTTAATTAGTTACTAAGTGATTAATTATTATTTATTACTCAAGTACTTATTTAAAATGTGTACATATATCACCAAAGAAAATAAGTATCATATAAATAGTATACAAATAAAAGTAATTATAGGTCGCTCAGAGAACGAATAATATAGGTAAACATAAATTGAATTCAACAACGTATCTGTATTCTTGCTTTATCTTAGACTGAAGCACACGGTAGTGCGATTGTCGAGACACAGATGGCGCTAACGCGAAAACATGTTTGCCACTAAGCAAATCGTCGAGGTCATTGGCCATGTAATCCCCTTAAACTATGTTAGGGCCTGACCTTAGTTATGTAATTATGACCTTAGTTAACCCCGCTGGTCAAGTCCAGATTAATCGACTTCACATACATCTTTGAATAACTTCGCTATCAGATGTATGAAAGTAATTGAAAGTACTGTATCAAGTGTATGAAAGTAATAAAAAGCAAATGTAAAGTCGGTAATATTATATCACACCAAGAAAATAACATATGTGACTTAGTTTACGCAACATGTGGTTGGCATTAATAATAACACAATCTAAACGTATTATTATATTTTTGTGGGGAGCTAATGTTAGACACTCCTTGACAAGTAATAGAATGGATATAAATCACAAATTACATCGTATTGTATTGACATTTGTTATGCAGCTGAGCCACGTTGCTATTACATTTCTTATAGGCGTTAGCTGCAACATTTAAAATCACAACTTTTAAAATGAATAACTTGCGAATATTGCGATTACCAACACTAACTGTCCCGTGCTTTTCGTATAGAACTTGAATGCACATAACGTACGATCCTATTCATAATAAATTTAACCAGTGTAACAAATACATTGTGCCAACGGAATGCGAGATGAATATGGATCCGCAAACAATAGCGAAGACGTACTTACATTTGCCTGAACGGACGATCCTTACCATTCCGCCATGATACCTACTACATGCTACCGCGTATCTTGTAACAATTTATTTGAATACTTTTTAGCCGTGTACTATTTTAACATATAGTAAGTGTAAATAAGACGAAGAGTTGTCTAGGGACCATGGTAGATGAAACTTTGCCGATAGGTCGAAGTAAGTAAACATATGTTTAGTTTTAATCGTCATTAGATTCGTATTTTAATACTTTTTATTATATGATATGAGGGCAAACGAGCCAGCGGATCACCTGATAGATTACATAGATAAATAGCTATTACTGCTACCCGTGGACATCAGTTACGCCAGATGAGACACAGATGCGTCACGTCGTCGGCCTTTTAAATTACTCTTTTTTTATGGTTTCTGTATTTATTTTTAATTTTTTTAATTATTTCAATTTACAAATTATTTTATCTTATATAAATAAAAACTAGTGAAAGTACTTAATTAGGCTCTTTGTTTGTTTTATTATGTGTGAACCATGATTCATTTCATTTGCACTATTTTCAGTACCCTATTTTTGGCAGCTATTATATGTTATTACCTATTTTTCTTTTATTTGTACAGCTTCTTAGTAACACCCTGCCGAGGTGTTCCGAAGGGCTACAGTATGGGGTTCTTCAAGAGGGGGGTAAATAGGTTTTTAAAGGGTCGGCAACACGCGAGTGATAGGTACCGCTGGTGCTGCAAGTGTCCATAGGCTACGGTAACCGCTTACCATCAGGCGGGCCGTAGGCCTGTTAGCCACCATCGTGGTATAAAAATAACTTCACAGAAACGTTAAAGATCAATTATTTATTGTCTTTCTTTATTCCAATCTGTTAGTTAGTGATATATATCTAAGGGCAAGACCATTCCGAAGCTTGGCTCCACGGGAAGGAGGAGGTCACCTACCGATTGACTCAGATACTCACCGGGCACGGCTGCTTCGGTGAGTATCTGTGTCGAATAGGACGGGAGGGATCGACACATTGCCACCACTGTGCATCCGACCTCGACTCGGCCGCACCACGCTGGCGGAGTGCCCGCGTGGGCCTCCGAGCGCGGAGTCTTGGTCGCAGAGATCGGGCGAGATCTGTCTCCGCCGGCATTGATTGCGGCAATGCTGGCGGACGAAGGAGGTTGGAGGGCTGTGGCCTCCATCTGTGAAGCAGTGATGCTCCAGAAGGAGGCCGCCGAGCGGGGTCGGGAGATGGCCGATCCCGCTCGAAGAAGGCGGCGCCGGGCTCGGTAGCACAGCTGCGGCGCCGCCGCCGGTCGCCGGCGGGCGCGAGGAAGTCGCGACTGCTACGGCGACCCGGGATCGACCACGCCCCTTCCGTGGCCGGGGGGCGTCGTCGGTGGAGGAGAGGTGGGGGGGAGGTAGTATAGCCTCCCCCGAGGAGGGCTCCTCTCTAGGCAGGGGAGCGGAGGCTGGGGGTTCCCGGAAGTGGCTTGATGTTCCCAGGGGCTCCCTACATGCCTGAGGAAGACCATCCCTGAGGTTTTTAGTGGGTAGGCCTCCCCCTTCTAGGGAGGAGAGCCCCACATAACCGCCGGCTCGCCACAGCCGGGGTATGCAATTTAATGCATTTTCCTCAGGGAAACAAAATAAGGAGTCAGAAGATGGCTCTGAAAAAGATAAATCATATTTTCATTAATTTATTGACATATTCACTGGCTATTCTCAGTGGTAGTTGTGGTTTTTCTGATTGATATAAAGGGTTACAGGAAAAGTCGTGCTAGATCCGTTAAAGGCGTGGAGTACCCATCATTTGTGACTTATTTCACTATGAAACACCCTAACCTAAATTTAACCCATTTCGAGATATTCGACTTTTAATTTTTTTATTGAAAATTGCCGATTTTTAGGCTTCTAAATTAAATTTTGTTTATTTTGTGGGTCTTATTATCATTATTATTGCATGTTTACATGTGTAATAAGATGCAAGAAGAAGAACATCAATTATTAAAATAGTGCATACGTTAATTGAACAGGCCGTAGTAAATAGTATAACATAGTATAGGCCATAGTACGTAGTACGACAAGTTAAAGTTAAGAAATGAAAACAAATATTAGAAAGTTCATTATTCTATAAGGGATATTACATAAAATAGTATAGCAGTTGTTCGGCAGATGTGTTTAAAAATATCTTCGTTTCATCAGCTATCCAACGAGGTATAACAATCTAGGGTTTTAATTAAATGCATTTAAAAAACTTAGCTTATTAGGCGACAGTGGCGAAGAAAATTAATACTTAGCCCTAAATAGAAAAATAAAACAATAGGTTAGCATGAAATGTCATTTATTTAATCAGGTTTTGACACAACTTTTTCTTACTCTACAGTTCATGTTCAACATGGCCGCCTCTGTTTCTGATATATTGTCGCATCCTTCTACGGAGACCAGTCTTCACTACTCCAGTTGCCATAGTTGTCCGTATTTGATTTGCTGCATCCACTATCCTTTCTCTTAGTTCTTCCACAGACGAAACTGGATTTGGCTCGCTGTAGACAAGACTTTTCATGCGCCCCCACACATGAAAATCCATAGGGGTTAGGTCCGGACTTCTTGCTGGCCATGGCAACGGCCCAGCTCGTCCTATATATTTGTTTGGATAATTCATGTCCAGCCAGTCTCTGACACTTCTCCTGAAATGGGCAGGGCAGCCATTGTGTTGGAACCACATGTCCCTGATCAAGTTGAGTGGCAGATCATCCAGCAAATCACTCAAGTCTTCTCTTAAAAAGTTTTCGTACGTTTTCCCATTTAGATTGTCTGGGAGAAGTAAGGTCCAATCAAATGATTGGAGATAATGCCCATCAACACATTCACGCTGAATCTTCGCTGGGATCCCTTCACTCTTTTCATATTGGAATTTCTTAGTTCTTTAGGGGTCCAGTATTGGGCGTTGTGATAGTTCGTTATGCCATCTTTGTCAAATTTGGATTCATCTGTCCACAAGATATTTCTTAGAAAATCTGGGTCTTCTACGTCAGCATTTATCATAAATCTACAGAAGTCCAACCTTCTCGCCGGGCCTCCTTCAATAAGCGTGTACCGGCGTATAATGGTACGGGTACAGGTTAGCAGTATGCACTGTAAACCACACTCTCCATTGCGAAAGTCCCAGATCACGGGCAACAATATTAGTGGAAGTAGTCGGATCCGCTCGAAAGCGTTGCATAATCTCATTGTCATGTTCTTCGTCGTCATTAATTCGTGGTCTTCCCATGTCTGTATTTCGTCTCAAAACAGAGCCAGTTTCTCGAAGTCTTCGATACACTCTGTCAAAAAACCCCCGACACAAAAAACATAAGCTACCTTTAAAAAGTAAAAAATAATAAAAGAAAATTAATCCTAAAGTACCTATATGCATGTATTAATATTTTAAAAAAAACTTTGCGTTGGGGGACCGCTCCTAATTAATTAGTGTCACATGCTTACCTATCTCATCTTTTATCTATCTAAAACTTATTATTATTTTGTACAATACGCGGGTGGCGGCGGCGGCGAGGCGGAGGAGGGGAGTAAAAAGGGCGGAGCGTTGGGTCGTGATGTTTCATTACCCGAGCGGTCAGACCATAGAGAAAAGAGGCAGACATACGAGGGCAGACGTCGTTGACGGTCGTGCCTAAAACGCAATATTTCGGAGTATTTTCTCTTTTTAAATTCATGTTTAAATTTTTAATTTTGTTTAATAGTTAGTAATTTAGTTTTGTAGCGGTCCCCGGTAAAAGTTATGGGGGGTTACCCCATAACTTTTAAACTGCTCAATCGATTTTCATCAAACATGTATAAGAACACTCGCCCGTAAAACACCTGTAATATAAAAAAAAAATTGAAATCGGTTCATTCGTTCGGGAGCTATGATGCCACAGACAGACAGACACGTCAAACTTATAACACCCCTCTTTTTTTGCGTCGGGGGTTAAAAACGGCCACATCCGGCACTCGACGTCCGGGGAAGCGAGTTATGTATTCGTTGCGAGCTCGCGCAGACACACAACCGCAGAATCCGTAACAAATAAGCATATCAGCATATTCCACAGGCGTGTAGGACGTCATCTTCAACACTTCCGAATCACAAGTACAAATCAGAGTCCGGTTAACAAGCACAGTAGTCACAAATCAGAAGAAATAGTCCAGAATCACAGCCAAGTCGAGAAAAAAGAACAAAACGATATCACATCTACTATGTACGAAGCACAAAAGCAGACTGACAACCAAAACAATATCCCTTGTATTCCCAACCCTAACCGGTTTTTTTTCTTTCATTCGCACCTACATAAATCGTCACTTGTCTCGCTCGCACGGTGCGTCTTAACTTGAAGGACAATAGGCGCGGGACTGTTAGAACTACCTGGAGCGTCCCAACTACTTTTTTTCCACGAAATGTAATAAAATCCCTAGATTGTTATACATCGCTGGATAGCTGATGAAACGTAGATATTTTTAAACACATCTGCCGAACAACTGCCATACTATTTTTTTGTAATATCCCTTGAAAAAATGAACTTCCTAATATTTGTTTTCATTTCTTAACTTTAACTTGTCTACTACGGCCTGTTCAATTAACTTATACACTATTTTAATAATTGACGTCCTATAGCATCTTATTACACATGTAAACATGCAATAATAATAATAATAAGACCCTTACCCATAAATTTTGTTTATCTATACTAATATTATAAAGAGGAAAGATTTGTTTGTTTGTTTGTTTGTAATGAATAGGTTCCGAAACTACTGGACCGATTTCAAAAATTCTTCTACCTTTGGAAAGCTACATTATCCCCGAGTAACATAGGCTACTTTTTATCCCGGAAAAATCGACAGATCCCACGGGATGCACAATAAAGGCTTCGCTCAAAAACTACTGCACAGATTTCCATGCGGCTTTCATCAATAGATAGAGTGATTCTTGAGCAAGGTTTTGCGGCATTTTTTATCTCGGAAAAACGGATAGTCCCGCTGGAAGCGCGATAAAATCTTCGCGCCATAAACCGACTTCCGTGCATATGTAGCCGTGTGCAAAAGCTATGACCCTTAACCCTCTATAGACCCAATCCCGAAATCCACGCAGGCGAAGCCGCGGGCAGAAAGCTAGTTTTGTATAAACAAATTTTAATTTAGAAGCTTAAAATCGGCAATTTTCAATAAAAAAAAAAAAAAATTAAAAGTCGAATATCTCGAAGTGGGTTAAGTTTAGGGTAGGGTGTTTCATAGTAAAATAATTCACAAATGATGGGTACTCCACGCCTTTAACGAATCTAGCACGACTTTTCCTGTAACCCTGTATGTATATGTACTTACTCGTATTTATTATAAAATATAGCATTTTTGAGTTAGACAAATTTCGAACATACTTTGGGGCCTAGCTCAATCTATGTGATTTGTCCGTATGGATTTATTATTATTTTATTTACTTGTTTCAGGTGCAGTCTCTTTAAACAGTTTATTCGGAGTTCATAATGAAAAAAGGATTAATATATGTAATAAATTTCACACTTATTTACACAAAGTCATTCGTTTTATTTTAACCTTTAACACGTTAGCTGCGGCACCAATTTTTGCATACTTTCCGTTCCTGCGGCACGAGGTATAATTGGCCCGTACCGTGACCAGACGTTAGGGCGACACGCGGTCTATTAGACCCCACCTCCTTTTACAGACTAAAAACCATTTTCTGGCGCGAAATCAAAGATAAATGAGAATTTTGGTCCTTATTGATATAGACAGTGAATTGATGAACCCTAATCCACCGTCGCCCCGGGATCTGATGGCTAGTTTAGGAATTATTAGCAAAACAAAATATAGGATCTTTACACACTCGTAACGCACTGCAATAGGGCAAATTTTCGCTGAGTTTAGTGATGGGAAAAATAATATCGACGTTTTTAAACTGTCTTAACTACGCAACGACTTGACCGATTTTGATCAATTATATCTCATTAGATCGTTTTAAGGGCAAAACCTGGCAAAACAACACAAAGCTATCAAAGGATACATTTTTTTTTTAATAATCTAAATTGTCCTTGAAGGCGCCATAAAGAAAAAAAACCGGCCAAGTGCGAGTCGGACTCGCGCACGAAGCGTTCCATTCTATACCATTAAGAGGCACCTATTACAGACTTATTATTGGAAAATAATGGATCACGGTTTATGCATAAGGTTTATCTATCTATTTGTATATGAAAATCTTAATGCGGTTCACAGAATAGAAAAAAAGGCAACCAGAAGTAGAAAAGAAACTGTCCTATTTATTCTGCCTCGGGCTTTAGACATGTTCGGCGCTGTAAAAGGACGTGCTCTCCAATCGACGTGATGCACAACACTGGTCGCGGGAAGCTCGCGTAGGGTGCGGTACGAGGTCAGGGGGGATATGGGACGTTTTAGCCTCGTTCCGCACTGCATTAAAATTATATTAATTCAGTGCGGCACGAGGCCTAAGACATCCGGTACCAAGGTAGGTACACCACCGAGTCCGGAACCATTAGCGCATCTCAAATATATATTTATCTCTTTCCTACACTGGACCAAACCAAAGCTATGCCATTCGCATGACAGAGAAATTCACGTTTTTGCTTGCCGCACCACAGGGAAGTTGCATCAGGGGTGATTTAGGCCTCGCTTCGCACTTAACGTGTTAACGGATATCCACTGTCTCCTAATAAATAATTTCCTCTGTAGTCACGCATTTCAAATTTTTGAATATCTCCGACTACTTTGGTAAATGGTAGCATCATGTGTTGATCCAGGCCACCGTGCCACCACATCAGTTTACAATAATCTTACACTACTTATTGTTTGCATATTAATAGACATACTGCCTTTTCTATTTCGGAATAGTTCGCCATCATCTCTCAATAATTGTAAATAATTTTCTAGTTTATACAATTAAATAAGACAAAAAACGAAAAGAAGAAGACGAAGAAGCCAGGCGATTGAATCTTTATGTGTGTACAGTGAATACATCCTAAAACATTTGGAAATCGAGTTATCCTGTAAAATTCTTCTTTTACTATTTGTTGCTCTTCTTCGGTGTCTGGAAATTGTATGAATTCGCTTCGCATACCCACGATAGCGTCAGACACTCTCTTTATAATTCTACTGCAAGTAGATATACTGATGCCATTGAGATCTGCTATAGATAATAATTGATTGCCTGTTGCATAAAATCTAAGCATTTTATATTGACAGTATAGAAATTTCAGTTTAATTTTTTATTAATATAAATTATAATTTTCTAAAAAATGTACAATTTATTTTTACGTAATTCTAATGAAACCAACACATTTCGAACATTCTCACATTAAATGTAACCTTTTTTATATGGAAAGTATACCTATAAACGTATAAATATACAGTTATTTTGAATTTTGTTAATACACTCATACAAATTAGGCTAGTTTACTGAATTATAACGTCACGATTGCAGAGTTTTTAGTATGTAGCGTTTTTGGGCAACCTGCGACAGCGCCCAAACATGTTGATGTATCTTCAAAAATAATAAACGCAGGTGTACTATTGATTCTATAATACTTCTCAGTTAAGAGTACTCTTATTTTATATAGAATTAAAAAAATATCATCTACCCAATTTATTCATAATTGACGTACATTTTTTTTATAATTGAATCACTCACTATAATGAATGACACGGTTTGTAGTACAATTCGATTTATTGTGAAAAATAATATTTATTTAAGTTTTAATAGATTCAGAACTTTACAATAATTAAATATGGAAGCATTCTGTATGTCCGCATTGATAATTTTCCAGATACCTTGATGGAGTAGATTTTATTATATTTTCCAGGAGTGGAGTATTAAGAATTGCTAGCCGTGCAACTATCGTACTTATATCGTTGATGTACGATGCATAATTGCTTGCATTTGTAGATATGAGGAAATGTACTGAATATTCGTTTAAAATTCTCTTCTAGGAATCACCGATCCGTATGCGGACCAAGTAAATATACAAGATAAGCGAGTTCATTTCGAGAATGTTTCCCGCCAACCCTTTGTCTGTTTATTTCGGTTTTCAGTTATATCAGCTGCAGTTCCAACATTGAAACTACTATTTGTTAATGAGAATTGCTTTTCTCGGAAGGTATGTATACTGCTTTCAGGTCCTACATTTAGGTGCAGCCATTATGTCTAATATTTTTAGCTTTCCATCTGCGGTTTTGACGAATATGATAGAGATTTTCCCGTGGTAAAAACTGTCTCTGGGCCTCAAACTTTCCACGTACCAAATATTATCAAAATCATACATGTGCATAATTATTATGTTCGTCTTCCAATATAACGGCTTTACCCACTATGCTGATAGTGTGATATAGTGATATTGGCACGATTTAACTTAACGATTTCGTTACTGCTTCAAAAGGATCAGTAATGTTTCAGTAATATCAAAGTCTACAAACATGGTAAGATAGTTAGATGTAAGATGTTAATTATATTAAAGATGAGAAAATTATTGTATGTTCAAAATAGTTGACAATACCTACCTATTCTCATCTACTTAATGAATAGTACGGCAGTAGGTAAGTAATTAATAAAATGACGTCACGTTTTATCCATTATGCAG
The DNA here is from genome assembly GCA_036419045.1 of Scirpophaga incertulas. Lineage (NCBI taxonomy): Eukaryota > Metazoa > Arthropoda > Insecta > Lepidoptera > Crambidae > Scirpophaga > Scirpophaga incertulas. The sequence continues at coordinate 24,360 of JAYEAL010000448.1, forward strand.
GACTCAGTAGCCTTCCAACCTAAAACTATCGCCTGATTCTGTTATTATAATCTTAATGGCATAATCAAGCTATTTTTGAAAAATTTGGAGAATCTGTTCAGAGCCGCACCATAAATAATAATAAGTATATTTATCGAACAAAATAGTATATTATCTATAAAGGGCAGCTTTAAAGTGATGACCTCATATTAATTATGAGCAAGTGAAAGATTCTAATAATTAAATCACGATCTTTGGAAGTGACTCATGATTGTTGATGGTTATTCAAGTATTGATCATATACATATATCACTTAATTTAAGTTTCCGATAGATTTCCTTCTTCGTTATTTGAAGTCAGACGTGTATGTTAACAAACGCACATACACATAGGTGCATAAAAAACAATTCAACTCTGCATGTCTGTCCGTCGACAAAAGACAGTATTTGTCAGCACAATCGTGGATGACATTTAATTGACTATGTAATTTACAAATTAAAAAAATAAAGAAAGTAGAAAGTTATGTTTACTATTTCATTCAAATCTTACGTAAAGGAGTCGATCGCCGCTTGTCAAACTGCCATATAAACTATGCCATGTACTTAAGTCAACCTTTTTTATGGGCCATCTTAGGCTACTTACTATGAACGTTCGCATTCGAGATTAAGTTGACATTTCTAATAATATTGACAATTTTGGATAACCAGTTGTACGAACATTTTTATACCAGTCGGCTTTTCAACTAGAAATTGAAGAGTAAAAAGGAGAACGGCAAGCTTGTATGGGAGTTTCGTACACACATTTTTTATCACGTACTGTAATGAAACATATGTCGAAATAAAAATAATTTTCTGGAAAGCCTCTACCAAAAAGAGAAAACAAATATTAAGTTGTCATTCAATAGTTATAATGTTTTGAATACAAAAAGTGAGGTTATGTTTATAGATTTTTGATCTTTATAACTGATTATTTTTAAGCCTTATATATCTTTTTCAAAACATCTTACTAAGAATGAATATAAGTTTCAGAACACGTAGCAAACAGCAACAAAAATATTAGACATTGGAATATGTTGATAATGCATCATAATTATATTAGTTACTGTTCTGCATATCTAACTTATCTATACTTATAATAAATCTGTAGAGGAGTCAATTCTGTACATAAAAAAAAATATTTTCAAAATAACTATCAGGGGGTGAATAGGGATCGATACTGATGCCAAAAAATGCAATCAGAAAAATTTTTGTCTGTATGTTCCTTATAGAAACAAAAACTACTGGACGGATTTTAACGAAACTATTCTTCATACTCCTGGGCAGGTTATAGAATACTTTCCATTACGCTACAATCAATAGGAGCAGAGTAGTGAAGGGAAATTTTGGGAAAACAGGAGAAGTAACTCCATTTTTTTAGCTTCCGTCGCGTGTGTAGCCTAAATGATTAAAGTCACATAAAAATCATGGAAATATTCTACATAAAATTGTCTAAAAAACATCCGGCAACAGCATATGTCTATCTTTTATGGTTGACTCACAATAATCTATACTAATATTATAATGCTGAAGAGTTTGTTTGTTTGAACGCGCTAATCTCTGGGAACTCCTGCGGTGCGAATTGAACAAATATTTTTTTTTATTAAATAGCCCATTAATCGAGGAAGGCTTTAGGCTACATAACATCACGCTGCGACTAATAGGAGCGAAGAAATAATGGAAAATGTGGAAAAAACGGTGAAAATTATTCATCTTTGAGGGCTTCCGTTGCGTGCGCTGCGAAAACGGTTCTAGATACCATAAAAATATGTATGAAAGATTTATTCCTCTTAAAATGATCTAAAAAATGTCCGCGACAGTATATGTCTATCTTTTAATGTTAACTCATTAGAATCGTTTTTATGGTGATCAAATTTGGATATGTCGCGTTGTCAAGATCGGGTAACAGCTGAGGTGGTTGTTTGCAAAAATAAATATAATGCTCAAAATAACTATTCCACGCCGACAAAGTCGCTGGCACAGCTAGTCAATAATAATAACGTATAATGATGTACTCAAAATCGAAGAGAAAGATAATTCTTCGATATCAGTCAAAGTATAGTTTAAAGCAAGTTTTTTGCATTAAGAAAGATTCAAAATATATAATAATATTCACAAAAAATCGATTTCATTTAATCGATTAATACATTTTTCTTCTATGTAGTGCTGATAATCGTGTTGCGTTTTATTTTCGTACTGCGTTTTGTTTCCGGCTTTGCGGTACTGATTATAATTTGTATTATTTGATTTAAGACAAGTTGAAATTGTAATCTGATAAATGCAAAATAGTGTCTTTTAAATGTAAAAGATATTGCATAAACCTGGCCCTGGTACGAGTACATGACAAAAAGTAGCCTGTACATGAACTGCCGTTCTCCTTTGTTTGACTCTTTCGAGTTTGCATCATATTCATTTATTTTTAGTTTATAATTTTATAAGTAGTTTTAAAACTATATGCTTTTATTTGTGCCAGCAATTTTTTTGTCTTGGTTTATAGTACGATATACAACGACGAGTTATTTAAAAATATCCATGTATTAATTACCGTAATATTTGAAACATTTCTTTAACACAACATCTTAAAATCCGTTCTATTTATATGACATAATATTATATTAATGTGTATATATATATCGTATAAATAAATACATTCTATTAAATGACATATACGAACTTAATTTATTCCAAATGGGTGCCATATTTCTTTTTTTTTTTCGAATATGTAATTACAATTTTTTAGGTCTAATTTAATCGACGTATGATTTCTAATAAAGATTGCCTTTACCCTCAAATTTTTATAAATAATATTCACAGGACAACAATTAAAAATAAATTTTTTAACGTGGTTAAATGAACATCAAATGTTGCTAAAAGATCACTGCAATATTAGGTACAGTTTGGTGTAATAAATTGAGATACAATTTTTTTACGTACAACTTTTAAACCGTTATCCCCAATCAAGTTCAGTCGGTCTCCGTGTCACATGTTAGGGTGGAACGAACGAGCTCACCCCAACTTATATAAGTTCATTGAAACTTGATTGTTGTGCAAAGTAATGAAGATCCATTTCTGCTTGATGCTAAAACTTGTCCCTATAAATAATACCACGAATGGACTACGTACGTTTTTACGTCATTTAGTCGTCAACGTTCGGCTCTGTATGAAGTATAAGCGGAGGTGTCTGGCAAGTTGTCTGGAAGGCCGGGACATTGGGGCAAGGTGGGTTGCTATTTTTATTTTGTTTTGATACTATTGTTTATTCATTCGATGATATCAAAAATGTTATCACCAGTTAAATATATAAATACGGGTCTATTTAATGCAGTTCTACGTGAGTTCCGTTTTTCGTTTCAATAAAAAAGTAACTGTTTTTACAAATAACTTCTAATACAGGATTATCGTGAAGCCTAATCGTTCGGTCCCTATTACATTAGATGGAATATCATTTTTATAACTTTTAACACCTCTGCCTGACCGTACTGGGGTAGTTAGACGATATAAAATTATTTCATTTGTTTATTCAAATTATTATGATGTGTTCTCATGAATACCATAATACCTATCATACTCGTATTATTATGAAAAGAACAGTACAAACTATAAAGTCATGATAAAAATGTATAACTTTAATTATGTCTTTCCCAACTCCAAAATTGAGCTAGATATTCAATATTAGTATAATCTTGAGAATATTTTGTTTGTATATTTGCATTTTATAAAATAATTTCATATTAATTAATTTAAAAAATACAAACAAAATGGTCGACTTGGACAGGACTCAAACCCACATCTTCAAACCGTCTTGAGGCTTTCTGACCTTTCGGCCATCGAGCAATACCCGCCTTATTAAAAATTTCTTCTACATTATTCACCTTTAAGTTTATCACGCCAAACTAGATATTATTCGCTGTTAATCTCTAAATAAGTAAACTTGGATGTTGATACTAATTTTTTATTGATTGTTATTAATTTTTCAAAAATAGGTCTCCAGATCTTTTTCTGTCGCAAACACAAATTTCATTGTATCTGTCAATAGCCTAGTACAGAAAGACATTCCACTAAAAATAAGTAAATAGAGCGTTTAAAAATTGTATTTATATCCAAACCTACTTTGTGTAATACAATCACAGCGATTCAATTGTCTATATCACTCCATTTTAAACCACGAAATATTCACACAAGTATGACTGATTTCAAATACCTACATACGATGATGATCATGAAAATAAAAAAGTAATCCATTTGAAAACTCATAATAAGTAGTACTTTTGCTATCCATGACTTCAATGAAACTTAAGCAAGTTTCAGCTACTTATTTCTATCTTAAGTTCCACTGACAAGCGTCAAAGTTTATTTTTCGTTTCGCAATTTCTACAGATAATAAAGGTTTTCTATTACTTACATAGAAGGAAATGCACAAGCTATTTTTACAAAGTAAGTTTGTAAATTTATAAAACACGTCGAGTTTCCTTTGAGTCTTAAAGCAACACATTACAACAACAAAGCGGAGATACATTAAGTGAAAATATTCAGTAATATTTCTTGCTTTGTATTAAATTTTATTGCGAATGGATTAAATATGAATTAAATGCTATATTTTAATTGTTATTCACTTAGTGGATTTGAGTAAACTTAAATTTGATGATAGCATATGGACGTAAAGGAAAAAACCTGAAAATATTAAATTAATCCCATCAAAAACAATACTTGTCAAAAAAACCAAGTCTCGCTCAGTTGTTCTACGGTAAACAGTCACAACTTTTTCATGATCCATGTAATACCAAGTCGGTTATTAATTTATTCAGTCCCTACCTAAGCGACGACGATACCAATATTAAAAATCTTTATTGTTTTATATAAATATATTGACTTAAGCCATCGCATGAAAACAAGTGTAAATTTAATTATTTAGTGCAATGGTCAAGTCAATATATTTATACATATAAAACAATCTCTACAGAGGTATAGGTAAAACATGATGAGTTCACGTATTTGTTTTTATCTAGAATACATTTTCTATGCCTACAAAACATACAAAACATAAGTATATTGAAAGATAAGATATATTTGTTTGCTTATCCCTTGTCTATTAGTGCAACACTCTTTAAATAAATTTGAGTATTGGATTATATACTCGTAAATAACCATTACAATCGTACTTATATAAGAAACTAGCTGACCCGCGCCCACTTCGTTGGGGATAATATTAATAATCCCCGAAGCGAGCACGAACGCGAACCGAATTAAACAGAAGCCATCGCGCGCCATCCGCTGCCCGTTTTTTCTCCGATTAACTGCAAAACGGACTACCACGTAAAAGCCTATTTATTTTTCGGTTTTTTATATAGCCTATGACACGCAGCAATAATGTGGCTTTCTATTGGTGAAAGAATTTTTAAAATCGGTTCAGTAGATCCCGAGATTACCCCTTACAATTCAACAAATATACAAACACACAAACTTTACTTCTTTATAATATTAGTATAGATTACAAATTTTCAATGCCGCAGTTGAACATTTCCGACAAGTGTACTAAAATAGATCAAAAGCTCAGATTTTTTCCCTCTGGAGAGGAGAGGCTGAAAACCCTTATAGATACCACCGCAACATCATGGCAAGATGATTTATGTCAGACTCCAATCCGATGGAGGCGGCTCGAGGAAGCTCCAGATTTGCAATATTTCAAAATCAACTATCTATCTCGTTCAAATATATGCGTTACTATGTTTTCTCTTTATTGTTACCAATCTATAATATACTAGCTGACCCGTGCCTACTTCTTTGGGCATAATATTAGAGTGTTATGTTTCGATTTCTAACTGTAACATTAAAAAAATTGTAACTTAAATATAAAAGTTAGACATATGCTGTCGTTGACTTTTTTGTAGGCATTTTCAAGCTCCATATCTTTCCTCTAGAACTCAAAAATATTCATTCATAGTAATAAGTAAGGCAGCTAAACGCTTTCATTCGACCGTTTTTTCTCCGATTCACTTTGCAGAACGGACGGAAAAGCCTTTTCAATTTTCTTTATATAACCTATAACACTCAGCAATAATGTGGCTTTCTATTGGTGAAAGAATTTTTAAAATCGGTTCAGTAGATCCCGAGATTACCCCTTACAATTTAACAAATATACAAACACACAAACACTACTTCTTTATAATATTAGTAGAAGTAGATAATTACTATACTTTCTGTGATGTATGGTTACATCACAGAAAGAAATATTATTGTTATAAATTAATTTGCGGTACCTTCGGAGCGTAAATACAACACACACTTATATTTTTTTCATAACAATTGTATATCTCTACCACGTAAAATGCTGGTATTTGCCTCGTTCAATTTTATATCGTGAGTCTGACTCGCACTTGACCAATACTTTTTTGTAACGTTTTTCGAAAACTCCGTAATAATTTCGATGATATCTATATGGGACCACCTCTGAAATATAACCTACCAATAAAAAAGAATCGTCAAAATCAATTCACAATTGGCTGAACGACTAAGTAACAAATGTTCAGTCGATTTGAGAATCTCATCCATTTTTTGAAGTAGTTTTGTAAACAATAAACAACCTAAACAATAGTTCCCTATTTTATATTTAAAAGCTGCTTTTATAAGCATACTAACATATTGGTGATTTTTTTAAAGTATCGAGAAGTAGCAACCTGGCTATTAGCATTATCTGTATCCACTACCCTGTTATATTTAATCGTTTTCTTTTTGTTGCAGAATGATTCCAGAACCAGGAACTGGCGACTTTAAAATAAAAGTGCCGTCAAAACCAAAAGTATTGGCATACATTCTCTTTGACGCTCTGATGAAAGAATTTGCAACAAAACACATACACGTAGACGGCCTCACCCAGGAGCAAATGGAAAGGGTTTTACTGGAGTATTCCTTTAAAGGCTGCAATTTAACGTCAAAACATGATAGAAACTCTTCTTCTTTATTTTAGATAAAATGACAAAATATTTCGTATACGATTTGTATTTAAGTCCTAAATAGTACCCGCCGACCGACGAAATTTTTACACATAAGTATTCTACTCGTAGTATATTATAAATACTTAAATATATATATGGAATATTGTGCAATAGTTTCGAAGGGTACTTCTATTTTCTATAACATTTCTTCTATTCTTTTTAAATATTAAACAAAATATTTAAGTTATACTTATTTTACATTAAAAAAAATTAATACTCTACCAAATATAACCTAGTCAAGATTAATTTCATGAAATATAAACTATTGTAAAGTATTTGTTTTTTATTTAATGTGTGTATTTTCTTTCTAGATTATATCCGATTAGCTTATAATTTTTACCTTTTTATAGCTTCAACGCACTTTTACCTTTCAATTTGATTGTTTAAAAGTTTGTATTGAATAACCTCCCGAAATAACGGTTTTTATGAAAATTGGTACGTGGATAGGTTGAAACTCAGAGAAGGATATAGGGTTTTTATTTACCACAGAATAATATTTATTTCCTACAAGAATATTAGATAAAAATAGCTGAAAGGGCTATGATATAATTTAGTATGGTTATGGTGTATATACTGTCGGGAAATACAACACAGGTTTATATGATTTTTGTGAAACTAAAAATTAGAAACAACTATCTTGGCATGGCGAGAGGTGGTTACCGGATAGGTAGCACGAAGGCGGTGCATGCAGACTAGTTCATATACTGCAGGTATGCAGCAGTAGCTCGTCGTACTTAAACCGCGTGCATGGGAGTCACGGAAGTCTTTTCTTCTGGGGAGAGCACAGACTCAAGAGCAAATCCCTAGCACAACTAGTAGTGGGCTGAATCGGGTAGCGGTTCCAGTTTCAAAAGCGCTTACTTTTTAGTCTTTTCGTCTGGAGGTAGTTGTAGTCTGCTTAGAATTTTTATTTTCTCATGCGGGGGAGACACATATAATAATGAAGAGAAATATAAAACAAAGACTTTGAATCGTAGAATATTTCTACCCATCCTAAATATAGACAAATGAATTTGTTCTGGTATTTTTACTGTATGAGTAGGTAATAATCTGGACAATCTAGCAACACAAATGTTACTAGTGTTAATATCACCCATCGGCCCGCGATAGCATAGTCATAGTCATCGTTGTGGTACTAGACAGCGCCAATTTCACCTCTGCAACATGGTACTTAAGTTCCTAACAAGGTTTTGTTAGGATAATTTATTATTTATTGCTCCTAAATACAATCACACTTCGAAAACATTTCCGGGCTCTTCCATTTTTATTACTGCCTTTACTTTGGCTTATCAGCTTATACTTGGAGACTATATAACCTAAGTAATAACTACCTATGCAAATAATTTACATTTCGATTTAATCTATTTGATTAGATACTTTCAAAAGTACGTTTTTAAAGTACGCAAATTATAAAGTCTGTTTTCCGCTCAATGATAACGTCATAACCCAGTAAATTTGTCAAGACCCGTTGAAAAATTACTACACTGGAAGATAATTCATACATAAGTCTGAAATAATGCAATTGTTCACTGTGAATGTTAATCACTATATTTATTTTTTATTTCATCTAACAATATTTTAATTGTACGTTTGTGAAAAATGTACATACATTTAGAGCACTCGAAGAACAAAGATGAAACTCGACACAATTTTTTTTAGATTGACCTAGACTGTACTCAGTATTAGTAGAAGAGTTTAAATTTATCAATTAATTGATATTAAGTATATGATTGTGGTCAGACTAGAAATAAATATATTTCAGTTTGAAGATATCATATACAACGATACACAATTAAAATCGATTTATTACACAAAATTAATAGAAGCCATCAATTTTCCGATAGTTATTAATACTATTTGATGATATTCTTTGCCGGTTTTACAAGTCGTGTAATAGTTATCAACATAAAACAATTTATCAAAAGCCTTTTGCGCTTGTTTAGGTCAAGAATGTTAATCTTTGCACTCGATTATTAGTTATTATGTTCCTGACGCCTTATAATAGCAATGTGTTGTTTACATTGACGTATCTTGTGGTTGCTATCAAGATTTGGTTAAAACAACACTATTTAACACAAATGTAACAGAAGCATTGGTTTTTAGCCGATACCTGGAGACTTATTTTTGAATTACGAATGCGATTTCGACTTTAAGGTCACAGATTCCTAAACATATATATAATTTTCGATAGTCGATCACAGAGCTGCCAACATAGATAAAGTACACACATAAATGTAAGAATTCGGTTCCACGCAGAATGTAGCCGCTGCCGGTTATTGCCGGCTAACATAGTACTGATAAAATAGTACCGGTAACATAGTACTGATAAAATAAACAATTAAAAACGATTATTAATATGTAATACTGGGAAGAAAATACTATATCCGTTTTCAAAACAGCATTTTGACATTTAACGTAACATTATTCACTTATCTTAACATAGCTTTTCTCCTTAACATAATTTTACTAAATATTTTTAAGTAATCAACAAACAATAAACAAAAACTAACAACATTTATCTTAAATGTTCTAACGATCATGAAATTAAGAACAATAACAATTTAATACTATGAAAGTTAAATATCCCAGTCTTACTTTTATAAAAAAAACTTAACTTTTATATTATTTTGAAGTAATTTTACTTAACAGCAAGTATTTTTCTAATAAATCAAATAAATAATGTAAGCTATGCCTTAAAAGCATCTAAAGTAGTAGATGTATAGAGATAGTAATAATTGAAATAAGGTCTTTTTTCCACAACAAAAGTAGTGCAAAAATATAGAATTAATTTTCGAAAACATCCATTTTTTCCTTGAATAAAGCTCTCTTCCCTTTTCAAGTAAGGTTTGGTGCGGGTAGTTTTTTTATAATTTGACTCATGGAAACATCTGACACATCTTTTTCGTCTAATTTAATCAGATTGCCATTCTGGTTACTAATTTTAAGAAAAGTTACTCTTAGTTCACCGTCTTCATCATCAGACTGCTGCATAATGATATTCTGTTTCTTTGTAATATATTTGACCAAAACATAATCACCACTACTATAACGACTTTCGTGATGCGAATAATCGCTAGTTCCTGTTGCCGATCGATCGCCAATTTAGATCAATCGTCATTGACTTTAACGAATGTATATAGTGGTACATCATCTTGAGAGTCTGAGAATACAGTAGAAGTATTTAAATGTGTACAATTTTTGTCATAGAATACAGCCTGTTAATTAATAGATCCTAGCTTGTAATCATTACATCCATCGGTATCACAAAAACAACTTAGTGTCTTCATTGTAAGCTTGTTGGAAATATAAGCTGAGCCAGTCACCTGATGCACCAATAGTATCCCTTTAAAAGCGACCATTTCAGACGACTTATTTCTTCGATCACATCAATTTTTATACCTGGGCATCTTTCACTCACTTGGTCTGCTGTTCGTTTACAAGTGGTCCCTACACCATAGGGTGCCCCCTTCCCATGTTCAGCTTCGTGATAGTTCCAGGTATATTTTACAATATTAGGGACAATGGTTTGCAGTTTATAGCCTAATACTAAAATCACTTTTAATTCTGGCCAAGCGTGCTTTTTCAGCTTTTCTCTTTATTTTTAGTATTTCTTCCCTACTCAATTTCTTTTTAGCGTGCTGCATGATGTTTTAAACTGAAATATAACATAGAAATGATTATACACGGTAGCAATTAAGATAAAAGCGTCATAAAACCAAAAAAACATCAGTACTATGGAAGCACGTCAGTCCTCTGGCGCGATACCTGACATAGGAGTGACGCCAATGGACTGACGAAAAAGAAAAAAATTAAGGTTATAATCAGGACTAATGTTTTTTTTTTATAATTTCGAATATCTACAAACTACATTTTAACAAATCATAGTCTACTAACATTAAAATTAAAAGTGAGATTTAAGGTTGAGTCGGCTATATTTCCCACGAATTTCAAATTTGTATAACCCACAACGGACTGACGAATGAAACTAAACACAAAGTTTCTTAATTTTTTTTTAAATAAAGTTGAGAACACTTTATTATGAACGTTGTAGTATATGTAACTATATACATCACAGATCGTAGTAAATTAATCAGTTTTCTCAAATCAATGATATTGTTTAGTAGACAATCACTTGATTGTTGGTTTTCGGGGTTGTAACATGCCAAATGTTAGGAAATTTCATTATAGCAACATTTTTTCTTTGGTTCACACGGGCGCCGCGAGTGGCGCCAGCAGTCAGGTGTGTTGTGATTGGAAGACGAGGATTTTAGTTAGGATTCGAACGTTGTTGTTTGACGGCTGGAGCATTATTATTATTAAAAAAAAAACATTGTATTCTAATTGAGGAATAAAAGGAAATTGTGCTGATATTATTTATTTATGAGTATACTTTCACCCACATACCTAGTTATTTCTAACACAAAGGACTGACGTTTTAAGAATTAATTGTGTTTTTTCCATAACTTGTATTCAAAATGAAGAACTGAGATTGGGTGATTGTTTTAAAATAAATTGTAATCTCAATAAAATAAAATAAGATTTTGTATATATTGGTATTTTCTATTTTAATTTGTCATTGAATATAAAAAAATTTGGATTGGATTAGTTTATCTTAAAATAACAAAAAAAACTTGTATTTATAGTAGAAAATTACAAAAATGTTCAAAGTTATCTGTTTTTGCCGGTAAATATTAAAAAAAAATACTATATTTGAAAAAAAAGTAATTTACATATTTTTCCTTAAAAATGCTTTAATCGGTTTTTACACAGCTTATTTCACAATCAATCAAATCAAAATCACATAATATTTTCTTCGTCAGACAGCACATGCTCTTCTTCAGGAACACTATTAGCTGTCTTCAGATTTTTATACCAAGGATCTAATTCCATTGGTATTGTATTCTTTTGAATCAACACAGTAAATCCTTTTTTTTAGCCTCCGATATAGGTAAGGACTCTTTATACATTTCTTTTAATGCTATTGGAAATTCAAATTCATATCTTTTGGCTCGTGTTGCTCTAGTCATTCCTTCTCTGCCAGTAACATCCATGTAATTAAAGTTCTCGCTCATATCATAGTTAAAATAAATTCTTCTCTCCTCCTTTATGTACCTCAGTCTCTTTATTTTACGCCACTGTACTTTGTTTCCTACATTGTCCTTATCTTTGTTAAGAATTATCTTAGAAGCCAAATCTATCAAATCATAAAATTCATGATATTTGATCTCTTTTGTTTTGTATGGCTCCTTGACTATTTTCTTCTTTTGAAAAACATGAATTTTCGACGCCTTGCACGTTGGCATATTGTTATCCAGTCTTGCATAGAAAATACTGAAGTAGCTTTCTTTTATGATTCTATTGCACTATGCATGGAATCTGCTTCCATATAAGTATGTCCAGATTCCAAAAACTTTTGCTCAATCATCTGCAAATGTTCAATACTATGTACAGCCCACAAAAGCATAGCAGCCACATATTTATTTATAGTTTGGCCTGAGACTAATTTTTGTTATATTTGATGGAATACATTTAGATAAATAATGCAGTAAAATAATTCTGATTTCGCAACTACTCTTTTTACCGTTGAGTTCGGACCATAGAAAACAGTATGCATTATTGGGGAGACCTGGAGACCTATTTTTGAATTACGAATGCGATTTCGAAATCACCGCTGACTAAATAGTCAGACAATGTAAGTAATTGTTTTTTTGTAGATATAATATAATTACAACAACTAGGGAATTATTGAGAGGGGCCCCAACATGACAGTGATCGGGATGGGTTCCCACTCCCTATCATGGTGGGGCCCCTCGGCGCGGCAGGCAATCGATATCATTCACCTGGCTATATTCTGTATGACAATTATTATACTTGCAAGAAAACGTACCCGGTCGACGTCTATAAAATCCACTGGGGCCGACTTCGGGCCGGTGCTCAGGCTTGCCGAGCTTGGGGTGGCATGTGTCGTGCGGGCGATCCGCCGGCTGGGCTTAGAAATAGCGCCTCACAAAACCGAAGCGCTATGGTTCCACGGCCTTCCGAGGCGCCGGGAACCGCCCAGCTGCCGGATCCGGGTGGGTGACGCGGTGGTCCCGGTGGGGCCGTACATCAAGTACCTGGGCCTGGGCCTCACCCTGGACCGCCGCTGGAGCTTCGAGGAGCATTTCGTGCGGTTGGTCCCCCGAGCCAAAAGGGTGGCGGGCGCATTGCATCACTCACTGCCCAATCTCGGGGGACCGAGGGATGGAGTTCGCCGCCTGTACGAGGGCGTCGTGCGATCCGTGGCCATGTATGGGGCTCCCGTGTGGTCGCAAGACTGCGCGAGGTCCCCCCGCTGCCTGCAGAGCTCTGCTACGGAGCCTGCAGCGGATAATGGCCATACGGATCGTACGAGGCTACCGTACAATCTCGTACGAGGCGGCGACGGTTCTGGGACGCTCCCCCCCATTCGACATCCTGGCCGACATGTACGCGTCGACGTATGCGTCGCGGCGTGTCGACCGGGGGAGCGATGGGGGGAGCGCCCTGGACCCCCGCGCGCGAAGTGCCTAAGCGGGAGTGGCACCGACGGATTGTGGCGGCCTGGCGTGCGCAGCTCGAATTACGGATCTGCGCGCGCCAGCCGGCCGTCGGTGCCGTACTCCCGCACCTCGAAGCTTGGCTCCACGGGAAGGAGGAGGTCACCTACCGATTGACTCAGATACTCACCGGGCACGGCTGCTTCGGTGAGTATCTGTATCCAATAGGACGGGAGGGATCGACACATTGCCACCACTGTGCATCCGACCTTGACTCGGCCCAGCACACGCTGGCGGAGTGCCCCGCGTGGGCCTCCGAGCGCCGAGTCTTGGTCGCAGAGATCGGGCGAGATCTGTCTCCGCCGGCATTGATTGCGGCAATGCTGGCGGACGAGGGAGGCTGGAGGGCTGTGGCCTCCTTCTGTGAAGCAGTGATGCTCCAGAAGGAGGCCGCCGAGCGGGGTCGGGAGATGGCCGATCCCGCTCGAAGGAGGCGGCGCCGGGCTCAGTAGCACAGCTGCGGCGCCGCCGCGGGTCGCCGGCGGGCGCGAGGAAGTCGCGACCGCTACGGCGACCCGGGATGGACCACGCCCCTTCCGTGGCCGGGGGGCGTCGTCGGTGGAGGAGACCGGGGGAGGTAGTAAGCCTCCCCCGAGGAGGGCTCCCCTGTGTCGACGGGAAGACCCTGTGCCTGAGGAAGGCCATCCCTGAGGTTTTTAGTGGGTAGGCCTCCCCCTTCTGGGGAGGAGAGCCCCACATAACCGCCGGCTCGCCACAGCCGGGGTATGCAATTTAATGCATTTTCCTCAGGGGAAAAAAAAAAGGTCTCCAGTTCCGGACGTAAAACGATATTTATTTAATTTACTCAATGAAATACAGAAACTTAAACCTAAAACCGACTAAAAAGTAAACATATTTCACATTATTATGGTTTTTAATAAATCTCACCAGCGACTCTCTGTGTTTTTATTTTCTCTGCGGAATTTGTTGGTTGCTTGGTCATAGGTTATATAGCTGTACAAAATAAGCGACGTGTATACCACTAAATACCGGCAATGAAGTATCCGTTCCGTAATAATAAAAACTCATCAGTCATATCAACAACACAACTACGAGTAGGTGTATACTTGTGTAAGTAACTTAAAAGCAAAATATTGCAGTTCGTATACCGTAATCCAGGCAGACGCAAATGCTACATAGCCGTCAACAGCAAGCTCCCGGGCCACCTGCACATAGCTCTATCGATTTTAAAGCTTTACATAACCAACTATCGCTGCCATGAACTGTCCGTCCAAGTTTTATGTTCAAAGCGGTAGGATTGCAATTCGGTTTATTGCGACGTTTAAAATAGAAATCTCGTTCATATTTTTGTATACCTTCTGCTCGACGTGAGAAAGAATATTTTTGAATAGTCGTCTAGGAATGTATTTTAATATTTTTCTAATGAGTATTCGCTTTGAATTTACATTACAATTGAACTAAGTAATCACGTGTTTTAAATATATTTACAAAATTTACATCTTTTTTTCACCTTAATTTCATTGATGGTCGTGGTATTTTTTGACTAAACAAGATACTAAAATAATATTTTTGTTAAAAACTTTTTTTTTAGCGTAAATGCAAAAATGATGGGATGTTACAAGTTTGATGTATCTGTGTATGTCCTATATGCCCGTATGTAGCATCGTAGATCCGGGACCAATAACAGAATGTGTTCTTTTTTGGGTAATCATGGATTTGTGACATGGCGGATTGTACTGTTGAAAGAACACTTTCTTCATCTAAGGTGATTTTTCTCGTGATTTGGTACTTCTCGCTTTGTAATATTCCCGTGTAAATAGCGAATATTTTGCTATTAATATTTTTGTCCTTAGCAAGCATATCTATGAAAATTCCCATTCGCATCCATAAATATAGATACATCTGCCTTAAGCTTCTTCGGACGATCATCATCCTCCGCACTCAACTCTACTAGAATTCAGAATTAAAGTAATTAATCCATGTTTTGTTCATTCCCACATATCAATATCGTGGATCGAATAATCGAAATCGTGAACAGTTGTTGTCAGTTGTTAGCAATCACGACAACCATTTGGAATAAATGAAGTTTCAAAATACTTGCAAGTACTTTCTTACTTCTTAGATCAGGAGACCTATTTTGGAATTACGTATGCGATTTCGAAATCACCGCTGCCTAAATAGTCAGCGGTGATTCCTAAACATTTTCGAAAGTCGATCGCAGAGCTGCCAACATAGATCAAGTACACACATAAATGTAAGAGTTCGGTTCCACGCAGAATGTAGCCGCTGCCGGTTATTGCCGGCTTAACCATTATGGTTACTATATATATATATATATATATATATATATATATATATATATATATATATAATATATATATATATATATAATATATATATATATATATATACATACTAGCTGACCCGCGCCCACTTCGTTGGGCATAATATTAATAATCCCCGAAGCGAGCACGAACGCGAACCGAATTAAACAGAAGCCATCGCGCGCCATCCGCTGCCCGTTTTTTCTCCGATTCACTTTGCAAAACGGACTACCACGTAAAAGCCTATTTATTTTTCGGTTTTTTATATAGCCTATGACACGCAGCAATAATGTGGCTTTCTATTGGTGAAAGAATTTTTAAAATCAGTTCAGAAGATCCCGAGATTACCCCTTACAATTTAACAAATATACAAACACACAAACTTTACTTCTTTATAATATTAGTATAGATTACAAATTTTCAATGCCGCAGTTCAATATTTCCGACAAGTGTACTAAAATAGATCAAAAGCTCAGATTTTTTCCCTCTGGAGAGGAGAGGCTGAAAACCCTTATAGATACCACCGCAACATCATGGCAAGATGATTTATGTCAGACTCCAATCCGATGGAGGCGGCTCGAGGAAGCTCCAGATTTGCAATATTTCAAAATCAACTATCTATCTCGTTCAAATATATGCGTTACTATGTTTTCTCTTTATTGTTACCAATCTATAATATACTAGCTGACCCGTGCCTACTGCTTTGGGCATAATATTAATAATCCATTTTAAGTACAGAGTGTTATGTTTCGATTTCTAACTGTAACATTAAAAAAATTGTAACTTAAATATAAAAGTTAGACATATGCTGTCGTTGACTTTTTTGTAGGCATTTTCAAGCTCCATATCTTTTCTCTAGAACTCAAAAATATTCATTCATAGTAATAAATAAGGCAGCTAAACGCTTTCATTCGACCGTTTTTTCTCCGATTCACTTTGCAGAACGGACTACCACGTAAAAGCCTTTTCAATTTTCTTTATATAACCTACTAGCTTTCTGCCCGCGGCTTCGCCTGCGTGGATTTCGGGATTGGGTCTATAGAGGGTTAAGGGTCATAGCTTTTGCCCACGGCTACATATGCGCAGAAGTCGGTTTATGCCGCGAAGGTTTTATCGCGCTTCCCGTGGGACTATCCATTTTTCCGAGATAAAAAATACCGCAAAACCTTGCTCAAGAATCACTCTATCTGTTAATGAAAAACGCATGAAAATCTGTGCAGTAGTTTTTGAGCGAAGCCTTTATTGCGCATCCCGTGGGATCTGTCGATTTTTCCGGGATAAAAAGTAGCTTATGTTACTCGGGGATAATATAGCTTTCCAAAGGTGAAAGAATTTTTGAAATCGGTCCAGTAGTTTCGGAGCCTATTCATTACAAACAAACAAATCTTTCCTCTTTATAATATTAGTATAGATATATAATATATATACTGAAAAATCAAACAAAACACAGAAGATAACATTTCCATAAGTATGACTTAATTACGAGTGGGTGAGGGCACTCGTAATGAAATCACATCCGTGACTAAGGTAGTCACATAAGTGATATTCAAAAATACGAATTATTGAAAAACGGTGATTATTAGTCACATATATATATTATATATATATACAGTGTGTTAGGGATCGGACTTCCGATACTTTACCAACGTGTTGTAGGTATGTTAAGTTTTATCGACAAAAACCTATACAAATGGGGGTCGCATCCCTCACCCCTATGAATGAAAAGTACCTCTCTCTCTCACACACAATAGAAATATTACCTTCTTATGAATAGGGTTTTTTTTGTCAATTTTGACTTGTTTTGTTAGACCCGTTTCTTAACTATTTGCCTGTTTAGCGGTACTTATTTTAGGTTTATTTACAAGCTCAACTCATTGCCAATAAATTAAAACAAAAAAAATGATATGTCAAGGGCCCGGAATTTTAGGTAGAGCCCAATAACTAAAAAAAATATAGATAATTTTACCCAGTTTTCCGTCTAAATCAAAGGTTTTTGTTTATTATTGTAAAGAATTTCATAACAAATTTATTGTTAAATGCTAGCACAGCTCACTAACTTTGAAATAAGGCCACTTTTGTGTATGTAGACCAAATAAAATCGTAAAACAGCAAGATTTAATAAACTCCTTAAAATACGAGAAATAAAATTTTAAAATAGCATGACTTGATTACGAGTGGGTGAGGGCACTCGTAATGAAATCACATCCGTGACTAAGGTGATATTCAAACCATAATATAACATAAGTGATATTCAAAAATAATAATTATTAAAAATCGGTGATTATTAGACATCGATGTATACGTAATTCAAAAATAGGTCTCCAGAACGTTCTTAATTTACGACATCACATTGGATACCTCTAAATTTATCATGTTTCTCTAATTTATATTATGCATGTATTATACATATAAACCTTCCATAAGAATCACTCTATATATTTAAAAAAACCGCATCAAAATCCGTTGCGTAATTTTAAAGATAGCGACTTTGGTTTTTACTATGTAGTACGTAATAATTGTACGAGTATGTATTGTATCACAGATAAATGAATAATACTATCCATCTGTACCACTATTATATTTTATAACACCAACGAACTATGTTTTTAAAAAATCAGATAAATAAAAGATAGATAAACGTAAATAAATTACGTCGGTAAGCAGCATAATCAAACGTGTTCACGTGGGCGTCTTAAGAAGTTGGGAGGGCGCGGATCACCTGAGCGCTGTGCGCGGCAGATGCACCCCAACCGCGGGCCCGGTCGGTCGCCCCGCGCCCCTCGCTTCGACGCCGCGCAATCGCGTAACAGTTTAAAGTTTATCAAACAAAGCAAGTGATCCCCTCACCCTGCATCTGCTCGCCCAGCTGTCGCTGCAGCTGGCCATCTCGCTCGCGCACACGCCCGCCGACGTCACGACGAGCGAGATCGTTGATAGCCTCGACTGTTCCCGATGCAGTCACTCCTCAGTCTGCATCCAGACACCGACTAGCTCGCTAGTTCCCAAATATAAGTATTTGAAACATTAACTTCGAATTTAACTAATGCTGTACCACAAAGAGACAACAGCACCGGCAGCGCCGGCACCAGGCGGTAGGCGCCTCTCGCGGCGCAAGCGCGCGGTAAGTGAGCCGGCATCCGAAACTTACTCCCCGCAGAAAAGAGCAGCAATTAATCGCTTATTTAGACGAAGATGTTCACTGGAGAGCGATCACCAACGACATCACACGGGTCAGGATTCAGAAACGGAAAGACATTTCAAATACGATTTTGAAGATTACCTATTCGGGAACGAGAATGAAGACCCTCTGCTCAACATCGTGCCGGAAAACATGGATCCTGAGGCTTTGGGCTTTCTAGTTTGTGCTCAAGAAACGCTTCGATTCTTAAACCGCCGTGGGTTTCCGCCTTATCACCCTGTCTATAAGAGGCTGCGACGAAAGTTTGTTCGCGGGATCAACGAGATAGCAGCTGCCTGAGCAGAGCTAGGCCCAGAACCTCCACGAACGTAAATCCCCTCTTTGTGCCTCTTCTTCCAAGAAATCCCTACTATTTTCCGAAAGTATTTATACGAGTAACTCATCGTCGTGGAGCTCAGTGGCATTAAGTGATAAGTGAATTAAATAATGCTTATTATCTTAAATATTATAGAAAACAAAATTAATCAGTTAATATTATTATACTGTCTAGTCATCTTTTAACTCTAGTCATAATTATTGAAGTTACTTCAATTTATATAATTTAATTAAACCGTTATAAGCGAAATATCGTTCGTTTCTTTTCCCTTTGTTTGAACTTTACCAATTTGCTTAAGCTTTCATTATGTTATAAAAATCTAAAGAAAATTTACTAATACATGTTTTTTTTTCACGTCAAAATACAATCAGGGAAGTCTTAATTAATTACCTTACGGAAGTCATAACAATATTAGGCAAAGATGGCGAGTAAACATTTATACAAACAGCAACTTTTTGTTTAGACCATGCAATCGCGCCGTATGCGAATAATTATAACTGCAGCGCGAAGCTATTTATATAATGGTGTGTATATGGTGCTTACTCTACATTTAACAAACCATAACTCAAGAGTATCAAATAATGATTTATGAAATAAAAGTATCAGAAATATACATT
>JAYEAL010000899.1:0-38045 GCA_036419045.1 Scirpophaga incertulas
GGTGCACCCTGGGCAACGTCTTTTAGCGGCTAATAGTCTGACAGAGGGCCCCCCAGAGGCGAAGGGGCAAAGATCCTCTTCTTCTTTTAGAGGGGGTGGTTGTTGTCCAGGAGACCCATTTTTATCGGAGGATGGCTGGAGATATCCGACGGCCACCTTCGTGGTAGCTCGCTGTGGGCTCTAGTCGATATACGCCGACGGAGTCGTGGTAGTTGTCCACAAAGGTCCCCATGTCTTCGCCAGGGCGCTATGCAGCTCTCCTTCGAGATGCTTGCGACCAGGCGTAATGGGTGCGATCGCTGAGGTGGGAGGGCTGAGGATGGGGTAGGCCTCTCCTTTCTGAGGGTGTGCCCCACATAACCACCGGCTCTCATTGTATGCGATTCAAAGCATTTTCCTCAGCGTAACAAAAAAAAGAAAAAAAATGGGAATCAGAGCCGTCCGCCATACGGGACCATTAATATATATCTGCGCTGCAGCAGCACAACAAAATCATAGCTCAGCGCCAAGGTTTGCTTATGAGCAAACATCTCTGATTTCCAGCTGCAGCTCTGGGGGTACCGCCCTGATACTTAGCTGGAGTTTAAGTTTATATTTAATTGGGAAAGCGGAGTTTGGACACCTTTGGTCACGTGCTGGATTCCCTCCCAGCCTGCCCTGGGCCAGCGTGGCTGACCGATGTGGCTTAATACGGTGACTTAAAAAGGTTTTTACGTACGAAATTATTATCTTATGTTGCATAATAATTAAACTTTTTATTGCAAGCTTTGATAACAATATGCTCAGAGAATTAATTTAATGTTGAAGTACAAGTATCATAAAGACTTTACGGCTTAAAGTAATTAAAGGAAACGTTACTATGTAAAGAGCGACTTGTAAAGGGTAAAGGTTTTACGTTCCGTATGATAATTGATGCTGATTCCGCGCAGTTCATGATGACTTGTCCAACAAGCAGACAAGGTCGACACGTGTTTCGTCTCTCAGCGAGACATCTTCAGGATTTGTTGCCCGCTCGGTGACTCACGGGCGGCTGGCTCTTGAGCCAGCGGGTCAACAAATCCTGAAGATGTCTCGCTGAGAGACGAAACACGTGTCGACCTTGTCTGCTTGTTGGACAAGTCATCATGAACTGCGCGGAATCAGCAAAAAACAATATCCTTTGTAATACAATGGACTTCCGCAAAATAACACCTGCTACAATAGAGTACTCTACTCTTATTTCCAGCCATAAAATCATTAGGATCCAGGCGTTTAGGCATTTGGTTTCGGCGGTATCCCGAGCACGGTTCGCACTCCTTAGTGAGAATAGGCTTGTATCCACTATGAACAAATCTGATGCATTAGGTTGCATAACTATTAAGATGATCATTTAATTATAAAAAAACAAAGTTTTATAAAATAATAACTTTTGATTATTTATATTTTCATAAAATAAAATTGCACAAAATAAGCCATAAGTCACGTGACAGCAAACACCAATTAAAAAGTGTTACGTCACGCCGTGCGAAACGTCAAAGTCAAAATGTCATTCCAAGTGTCTTGTGGAAGTGCGAAAAAGAATGGGCATCATTCCTTCTCGCGAGTGTCAGCCACTTTTTACGTATCTGCTGATTGTTTGGCACGTATATAAATAATTTTTTTGGTGTTTTTATACTTGTGCTTGTACACTGGGGCACTATGCAGTACTTGTAATACGATGAATCCATTTTTTATTAAAATAACTTCACAATACCGAATATTCCGATACTAAAACAGCTGTGTTTTTGCACGGCGTGACGTCATTCAAGACGCCATGACAGTCATGAGCGTTTTTGATGTCAAATATTTAATTAAATGCAAAATTATTCTTATAAATAAGCATTTTTTTTTCAAAAATAATTATTATTTTGTATAGAATAGGCATCAAGGTATATTAGTATCTAACTAATGAAATTTAGGCAACAAGCCTATTATTAACTTCTCCGCTCCTGAGGTAAGGGGCCATCCATAAATTACGTCACACGGTTAGGGGGAGGGAGGAGGTTGACGAAGTGTGACATTGTGTGACAAGGGGGTGGGAGGGGTCTTAAATTTCGTGACGTCACATTACAAATCTATTAAATCAAATAAGCTAACTGTTAAAACACAAACTTTAAATTATTACTATTACATAGTATGAAAAGTGCTGTAAATATTAACTTTTATTGTAAAGTCTGTATACTCTCATAAATAAATAAAGGAATAGTATCTTCTTCTATCTATTAATAGAGGTACTCCCGAAACGTACTATTTTTCTAATTGATTATAGTACGTGATTTTGAAAAATGTAATAAGAAAATCATGAAATGACCATAATATACTTATTTAATATAAGTAATCGTTTTTTGTTTTGTCAATTGATTTGATGTTAATTTTATTAAAATGAAAATAAAACTGATTTCGAAAGCGCTTTTATCATTCAATAATTTCAAAATTTGTGACGTCACACTAGGGGGGGGGGGAGTCTCACAAATGTGACTAGCTGTGACAAGGAGGGGGGAGGGGCAAAAAATCACGAAATTCGTGTGACGTAATTTATGGATGACCCCTAAAGCAACAGCAAGAGCCACTTACGTGGAAGATCCTGTCCACGTGCTGCGCGGCGAGCGGCGCGGGGCGCGGCGCGGCGGCGCGGCCCAGCAGCGCGTAGATGGCGTGCACCACGGCCTGGACAGAGGACAACTACATACACACATGCCTCTTTCCCATCGGGGTCCAAACGTACATCCTCCAAACATACTTCCTTAGCTTCACATAGATTCTACAAAATCAAAATTAACTTTATTCAAATACTAGCTGTTGCCCGCGACTTCGTCTGCGTAAATTTCGAGTTGAATGTTATTGATACACAAATCATATTAATATACGATTTTACCGATTAAAATATTTTTGGTATAAAGCAATTCCTTGAGGTAAAGTAAACTCAAAGACGTTTTTGGGGTCTTGTAACCTGTGGCTCTGTCTACCCCGCAGGGGATAAAGACGTTATCTTATGTATGTATTGTATCATGATGATGAATTGTCTTTAGATGTTAAATTCCCATGTAACTTATGTAAGAATGGTGTACATTATAATTCGCAATATTATCATGCCTTGAGTTCATTAAAATGACGATAACTTTTTTTTTAATGAACCGATTTTGATGAAACAAAGTTTAGATATTATTCTGAGTTAAAACAAAGCAAATAGTGAAAGTTTCAAGCAAATCGGTTCAGTACTTTCGGAGATAAACGTGAACAAACATACAGACAGACAGACAAAAAAATCCAAAAATTTTTTTTTGCTTTCTAATAATCTATTTAAGTGCCCCTCTATCCATTTCAGTCAAAAATACTAAATGTACAGACAAAATATTTTTACTGTCTTATTATATGTATAGATGACTTTATAGAAAGCTCTTTTGAATTGTCCGAATTCCTTTTCCTACCAGCCATTCAGGACGTATTTTTTAGCTGGTAAAAAGTATGGGCGCATGAAACTTATCAGCTATATCAAAGGTAATAACAACATTTACAATAAATTATGTCGTTACCGTGCAACGTACATATGTGTTTACAATTTATACGGGAAATCAAATATTTACACTTTATAATGTAATGTCTTCAAATCAACACCAAGCTAATCTTTGACTCTGTAATAGCCCTTACTCATTAGCGTCTTTTTAACATGTACCTTGAGCTTGTGAAAAGGCAATTCAGCTACACTATGTGGAATCGTGTTATAAAAATGTTAACATTTGCCCATAAACGAACCTCTAGATTTTTGTAGCCTGTACGTTGGAACAAACCCCACTCCTACATTGTTATAAGCACAGAAACTCACACACACGTCCATCCAATATATTTTATGTTGAATGTATAAAAGAGCTATGGCAACTTATCATACATCATTTTATTCAAAAATAAAGTAAGCGTCTATGAATGAAATATACCTTGTTTAAAAGAGCATGTATTGCTTATTAATAAGAAAATAAAATCGTAATTTAAGGAGTCCAGGTTTTTGAGCAATTTTGCATAGAAGTTTTATAGGTTATGCCTTTATTAACCATATTATTTTGCGCAACAGCAACAAAAACGAAACAGATTCAGTGTATTAATACATATGCTACAATTAACACGCAAAATGCGTGTGCTCACAGAGCATCTACCGTGGCTACCACCGCGACCACTCATTTTGGCTTCAGAACCTTATAAACAACAATATCTAAGAAACAGGCCAAAATCAGAATCCTTAACCAAGCACACCCAAGCCACAAAAGCAATATCACAGTCCGAGTCGTATTATTGGTGGCGAAAACAAGAGTACTTAGGCAGTCCGGATCAAAAATTATAAAAAAAAACAGGGGAAAAGCAGCGAAAACACACAGAATACACTCGAGCGAGTGATGAAAAATAAAAACGAAACGTCAAACATTGTATTTTTTTGATAGCTCTGGATAAGAGTCTCTAAGCCAGCGCCCATTTTCACTTGAAACAGGTGTAAACTCGTAAATCTCCACAATAAATAAAAGAATATTATATAAAGTAAATAGTAGTTTGTTTTATTCTTCTCAAGTATTTATATAACAATATGATATGGAAAAACAAGAAGACACAATAAAATAAGTCAAAAACAACTGTCACAAATAGCCAATGTAAAGAAGTATGCATTTAGTCCAAAGAGTTACAACACTTCCCCTACTTCTATATATTAGGCTATTTACATTACACTAAACCTAAATTCTTTATCAAATACAGATGTCTTTGTTTTGGTACAAACTTTGTAAAGATATCTGCCTTCATTTCATTAGTGGGGACAAATTTTATAACAATTGTTCCACTTTCCACAAGTTCTCTAATAAAATGATGTCTTACATCAATATGTTTCGTACGTGAATGATGTACGTTATTTTTCGTAAGCATAAGAGCTCCTTGATTGTCACTGAAGATACAAATACCATTAGCCAAACTAAATACTTCTTTGAGTAAATTATTAAGGTAAACCGATTCTTTTGAAGCGTCACTGAGAGCCATATATTCAGCCTCAGTCGTTGATAAGGCCACTGTTCTTTGTTTACGGGACTCCCAGGATATTGGACCATTTAAGTAGAATACATAACCAGTATATGATCTCCGATCATTGATACACGCAGCATAATCTGCATCAGCATACCCATTCAGTTTGAAGGAATTAGTACTATGATAACTCAATTTGCGTTCCATTGTTCCTTTCAAATATCGCAAAACTCTCTTTGCTGCATTCCAGTGTGCCATACCATAGTTATTATTAAATTGACTAAGCACACTGACAGCATGTGCAATGTCTGGTCTGGTTCCCACTGACAGGTACATTAAGGACCCGATTAGCTGTTGGTAAGGTAATTTATCAGCTAATTGTCTCTCTTCAGTCGTAGGGTTTATTAATCTTTGGCCTGGATCAGCAGGAGTGCTAGCAGGTTTAGCATCAGTCATAGCAAAATTATCTAAAATCTTTTTTATATACTCTTCCTGATCAACAGTTATGCTATTATCGCCTTTTGAAATCCTAAGTCCAAGAAAATTTTTAATCGTTCCTAAATCCTTAACTACGAAGAACTCTTTTATATTTCTTTTAAATTCGTTCTTCATGTCCACACTGTTGCTTAAAATGCAAAAATCATCTACGAAGACTGCAACAACTATTATGCAAGTACCTTTAACCTTATAATACAAACAGTGGTCATGATGTGATTTCTTCATATTCAATTGCACCATTGCACTATTAAGTTTCTGATTCCACTGTCTGGGTGCTTGCTTTAGTCCATAAAGGGACTTATTTAATTTACACACCTTCCCCTTGTTGCAATCTTCAGAGAAACCTTCAGGCTGTTCCATGTAAATTTCTTCAATAATATCACCATTAAGAAAAGCAGTTTCAACATCCATTTGATCTAGTGACACGTTCCATTGTGCCGCAAAAGCAAACAATATCCTCACAGTTGAAAGACGTGCAACAGGTGCAAATGTTTCGTCATAGTCAATGCCATATGTTTGTGTAAATCCCTTTGCTACTAATCGAGCCTTGTATCTTATGATTACTCCGTCACCGTTTTTCTTTATTTTAAACACCCACTTGTTACGGACAATTTTTTTATCTTTTGGTCTATCTACAAGTACCCAAGTTCCATGATTAATAAGGGAATTATATTCACTTTGTAGAGCTTCAAGCCACTTATCTCTGGCGGCAGAAGATAAAGCTTCTTTGTAAGTTGCAGGAGTATTGTCTTCCATAGTGGCTTTGTATAGCAATACATCATCTGGCCATTGTTTTGGTATTCTATTTCTCAGAGGATATTTTCTGTCTGTGTCTTGTAAATTGGTCGAGGGATGTTCCGTTATCTCTTCTACAGATTCTTGAAACTCCTCTTCTGTGTTAACTTGTTCATTGAAACTTATATCATTTTCTCTATTTACAGGCTCAACATGGACCACTTCATTTTCATATACTACAGGATCAGGTCTAGTAATTGTGGTTTCCTCTATTAAATGTTCCGGCGTGACCTGATTATCTTCCCCTCTATAGGGTAGTGAGCAAGCAGTCACTTCATTTTCAAAATGTTGAGTTTCAACCTTATTCTTCATATGTGTATTATGTAGAGAAGATATTGACTTGAATAAGAAATCATTTTCAAAAAATTTGACATCTCTCGTCTTGATGACATATTTTGGACATTCAGGATCTAATACTCTATAGCCTTTAGTTTCAGTACAATATCCAACAAATATGCATAGTTTTGTTTTAGGGTCAAGTTTCTTGCGTTGTTCTTTAGGAATATGAGCATAAACTTTACATCCGAAAACTCGTAGATGTGACAGATCTATCTTTTTTCCAGTCCATGCCTCTTCGGGCGTTAGACCTCTAATTGTTTTTGTCGGAGAACAATTCTTTAGATATGTTGCCGTATTAATTGCTTCTCCCCAATATGTTTTTGGTAGACCAGCTTCAGACAACATAGACCTTGCCTTTTCCACAAGAGTTCTGTTAACACGTTCAGCAACGCCATTTTGTTCTGGATTATATGGCACTGTTGTCTGATGTAAAATTCCAGCTGCTTTCAAAATTTCTTTAAATTTATAATTCACAAATTCTCCACCATTGTCCGTACGAAGAATTTTTATTCTTTTGTTGGTTTGATTCTCAACAAGGCTTTTGAATTCGCAAAATATATTAACTACTTCAAGTTTTTGTTTTATTAAATACGTAAAAGTTTTTCTAGAAAAATCATCCGTGAATGTTACAAAATATAAAGCACCTCCTAAAGACGCAGTACTCATAGGTCCGCATACATCACTATGGATCAATTCTAGAATATCGGACGCTTTTGAATCTGACCGTTTGAAGGGTTGTTTCGAAAGTTTCCCTTCAATACAAGAAATACAATTGTCTTTGATAGAAGAAACAGGTTTTGAATACTTGACGCCATGGGCTAGGTGTAAGCGAAGTAATTCCATTGACCTAAAGTTTAAATGCCCAAGGCGTTTATGCCATAGATCTGCAGAATCACCTATCTCTTCCTTTGTTACTTGTGCTTGGGTAACAGGTAAATCAAGCTTGTACATACCGTTTATGTTCGATGCAGTATTTACAATCTTACCATAAACCTTGCAACTTTTAGCATCTAAAACTTTACCGCCAGCTGGTGAAAATAGTACTACATTTCCTTCCTTTACTAATGAGTTGACTGAAAGCAGGTTCGCTGATAAATTCGGAACATGTAGGACATTAGTAATATTGGAAGAAGTATTCAGTTTTACAGTACCGATGGCATCTGAAACAATAACATCATCATTGGCTATTCTAATTTGTTTTCGAATAGGTTTTGAATCACGGAGCCAATCACTTCTATTGGTCATATGACTAGTAGCACCCGAATCAATGAACCAGTCATCACTTTTGACAAGTAGTGAATTATTATGAATTTGTATAGGAGCAGAAAAACTATATGACCTAGCATTTGAAGAATTTCGGTTACTACTTACAGACTGACAATCTGCCTTTAATGATACCTCACATATTTCGGCTTTATCTTTATTCAATTTGGCATTAAGAATCCTGCATTTACTTATAGTATGCCCTCGCTTGTGACAGTAATTACAAAATATCGTTTTAAAGTCTCTATTAAAATTTTTATTTGTCGACACCAAGGCGGAATCTTCAGTGGAACTATGGTTAACTAATCCATGTTTATCTTCTTTTAATAATGCAGCTACTATATTATCCGAAGTAAGTTCAGAGCCAGAATGTTCCAGTGCCATTACAAGAGGCTTAAATTTTTCGGGAAGCCCGCACAGCAAAATAATAGCCAGAAAGTTGTCATCTATTTTTTGGTTGATTTGTTGCAGCTGTTGATTGATTGACATAATCTCATTGATATAACTATCCATATTGTCATTGTAACGCGTATTAAGTAGCTTTTTCATCAAAGTAAGCTTCCTAACGAGACCGCCATCAGCATAGGCCTTTTTTAAATTATTCCAGGCTTCATAAGCAGATTTAGAACCCATTATTTTAGAGAAAACTTTGTCATGACAGCATAAGCCAATTTTTGCCCGTGCTCTATCATCGCGGCGTAGTACTTCTTGTGAGCTGTTTTCTGGTGGTGGATTCTTTACACAATCCCATAGATCGCATTCTATAAGCATCATTTCCATGCTGAAGGCCCAAGTGCAATAATTGTTCTGACCCTCTAGTTTTGTAAAAGAGGGGGTGGCAACATGTGTACTAATTTTTTGATCATGTATTTCAGTGGTCAGGCACTTTCTGTTATCTTCCATTTTCAATAATTTGATAACACGTACTACGCTAGTATAATATATCAATGCTCACTGATTCCAACTTCAATCAAAAAATATGCGTGTTTTTGGTATGTATTTAAGTAATTAATGTGGAGTTTTTACCTTCTGGGCCCATAACCACTTGAAACAGGTGTAAACTCGTAAATCTCCACAATAAATAAAAGAATATTATATAAAGTAAATAGTAGTTTGTTTTATTCTTCTCAAGTATTTATATAACAATATGATATGGAAAAACAAGAAGACACAATAAAATAAGTCAAAAACAACTGTCACAAATAGCCAATGTAAAGAAGTATGCATTTAGTCCAAAGAGTTACAACATTTTCATGTTAATTGCTAAAAAAGTTTTTAAAATACTGAATTTCATTTAAATAATTTAAAAAATCTGTTAAACATAAATACACTAAACCAAAAAACATAATCATAAACAATTTAAACCTCATATTTTACAGCAAACTTCATGATTTTAATAATTGCAAAAAATAATTATTTGATCTGGCAACCTCGTACTAAAACATTGTCATGCCGGAAAAGTAAAATAACTACTTTTAATTAATTACTTTTTAACCTGGCCTGACCTCAATGTGCCAAAATCATCTAAAATAGTTTATAAATATTTTATAATCATTGGATGCTGTGAGTTCTTAAGACGCTTTCAAAAATAGTGAATAAAAATCTGCCATAGCTCTTTATATGGGCTGTATGACGATCTAAAGTGTAGCATTGGAAGAATGGAGTACCGCCGTGAGTGTCAACGGCGCGACGTTGCCGGCAAGAGCGGCGTACCTCCATGTCGGCGCGTGAGATGCGTCCGTCGCGGTCGGCGTCAAGCACAGAGAAGGCCCAGGCCACCTGCTCGCGCGCCGAGCCGCGCGCCGCCAGCCCCGCCGCGCTCAGGAACTCCTGCCGCACCACACCGCGCTCGTGTTCACACCTCTTTACTGACTTCTCAACACACATTTATTTTATCAAGACAAATTAAACCAATCCCAAGAAACGAATAGATATACGGGCTTGAATATTTATTTGTTCTCAAAAAGAATTAACAATTCATTGGTATGCGACGATCTGCAGAAAACAATTCAATAATTATGTAGGTAGGCGTTAAAAAATCTATTGTTTGTTTCATTCAGCTAGGCGGTGTACGGTGCCTTTTTTTAAATTTTTTTTTTTTTTTTTGTAGAGGGGAAATGCATCTTATGCACCTTGACACCGCGCTGGCTAGGCGTGGCCGTATGTGGGGCTCTCCGGTCTGACAGGACCGGCCTACCCACTAAATCCCCCCAGTGTTCTCTAGTCCCATGCGGGGCACATGGCGGGGTGCGCTTTTCTACCGCCATTCTACCGCGATTCTACCGCCATAAACGGTATACGTTGCCCCAGCGAGACTGGAAGCGACAAGCGCATACAGTTTACATAATTTCAAAATTAGAAAGGTAAAATTCAAATTCATTTATTCAGTCTGGGCTGTTACAAGCACATGTGAATGTCAAAAAGCTACGCCATCGGTTCGCAAATCTACGGCGGGAGACCTTGTACTGAGAAGAACCGGCAAGAAACTCAGCAAGGGCTGTTTTTTTTCCCTGTATTAAATAGATACAGAGTCGTCAATTTGGAAAATGACTTCAATATTGAAAATTCATGAAGTCACTTTCCATTACATAATATAATTAATAAAAATATAATTTGAAAACATGCCTTTCTTAGGAATGCCGTGTCATACAGTTTTAAAAGAATATATTAAAGTTAAAGTAAAATTATAATAAATAAGAGTAGTACCCAGTATAGCAAAGAGCAGTCTCATCTCCGCTGGCAGCACCCGTTCACGAGCATGACGCATGAACCAGCCATCGCTTCGCTCAACCATGTTTTAGGGAACGTAACGACCCGCCTCACACGACCCCATCTAGCAAATCAGCTTGCGGCATAGATCTTATTACGCTTAAAACGTCTCCTTTTTTTTTTGTTCCCCCTGAGGGAAATGCATTAAGTTGCATACCCCGGCTGTGGCGAGCCGGCACTTAAGTGGGGCACTCCTCCCCAGAAGGGGGAGGCCTACCCACTAAAAACCTCAGGGGTGGCCTTCCTCAGGCATGTAGGGAGCCCCCGGGAACGCCAAGCTACTTCCGGGTACCCTCACCGACGACGCCCCCCGGTCACGGAAGGGGCGTGGTCGGTGGGGGCTACTACAACGACCCGTAGCCGTGCGACAACTACAACGACGCTTTGAAACCGCATGAAAATCTGTGCAGTAGTTTTTGAGCGAAGCCTTTATTGCGTATCCCGTGGGATCTGACGATTTTTCCGGGATAAAAAGTAGCCTATGTTACTCTTCATCCCTTCAACTATCTCCACGTCAATTCGTCGCTCCGTTTTGCCGTGAAAGACGGACAAACAGACAGACACACTTTCCCATTTATTATATTAGTATGGATTTTTTTAATTTTATTTAAGCATGACTTTATATAAAGCTCTTTTGAATCGTCCGATTTTTTTTCCGATAAGAAGAACGGGCGCAAGAAACTTGTCAGCTTTATCAAAAGTAATAACAACATTTACTATAAATTATGTCGTCATCATACAATACATCGCTTATTAATTACATAACAAAACAATAAAAGATAACTCATAATACTTGTTTGAAAATCGGGGGAGCTTTAGACAGGCACGAAACTTTGAACGGCTTTTAAAAATCATAAAACAATTACATCTATATCCATATACAAAGAATAAACATATCGGATATACATATGTTCTATAAAAACAATTATTTATTTAATTATCCCAACTAATATTATAAATACGAAAGTAACTCTGTCTGTCTGTCTGTTTACGCTTTCCCACATAAACCTCGCAACCGATTTCGATGAAATTTGGTACAGACAATCTTTAGACCCTGAGACGGAACATAGGCTACTTCTTATTTCGAAAAAAAGGGACGAAGGGGTTGAAATAGAGGTTGAAAGTTTGTATGGGATTTCTTAATTTTAAAACATAAAACCATGAAACTATATATTTACGCACTTGATAAGATATTAAACATTTGTAATCAAATCAAAATCAAAATAATATTTATTCAACATAGACCTTTACAGGCACTTATTGACGTCAACAAACAAAACAAAAAAAAAAGCTTAAATAAAAAAAAACAAACCTTGTCCGTACGTACGAATAAGGAAAAAAAAGAAAAAAATATATTGACTCGACACCTGTTCGGAAATTGGGAGAGCCTTCTCGAGAAGAACAGGCAAGAAACTCTGTAGGTCTATTTTTTATCTCCTCTTTTCAATGTTAACAATCACAATAATACAATACAAAAATACAATATAGTACAAGATACAATCATACCTAACACGATTACAGTCGTATGTATGTTTACATACACATATAAAATAATACAATATTATATAATGTTGTTACCAAACATGGCTCTATGAATAGTGTCCCTATTCCCAAATACTGTGATCATTTAGATAGTCACTTACTTTATAATAACCTTTACTCATGAGTGTATTTTTGATATGGATTTTAAATTTATATAAAGGCAAATCAATGACACTTTGCGGAAGCTTGTTAAACATAGATATACATTTCCCCAAGAACGAACAGCTAGTTTTATGGAGTCTGAACATTGGATCGGCAAGTTTATTTTTGTTTCTAGTATTCACATTATGTAGATCACTGTTTTTATTGAATTTATTTTAGTTTCTATATACAAAAACTAAATTATCATATATATATTGACTAGCTAAAGTTAAAATATTAATTTCTTTGAACAATTCTTTTAGGGATTCTCTAGCCCGTAAACAGTAAATAGCACGAATCGCTCTTGTACTAGCATTTTTGACATTTTGACCAGCTAGGGGGTGAAATCAGGGTTCAAAGTTAGTATGTAAGTTAATAAAATATCACGTAAGTAAGAGTCTCTTAGACATAAGGGACCAGGATTGGCAAAAACTAATTTTACGCGGACGAAGCCGCGGGTGGAAGCTAGTATGATATAAACATTAAATCCAAGCATTTTATAATTATACAATTCATTGGCCTTTTTTCATTAGAGTATTTTTAACAAGTGTTTTAAAGTAATGCGGTAACGCGTTTTGGACGTGTATTTATTGTTGATGCACACACAAAATTGGTTTGTAACATCCGTTATGTTTCAATAGAAATATTTTTCCCTCTCCTACATAAAACATGTGATTTTATTTTTGTGGACATCACTCTATAAAGTACAGTGAAATATTGGCGGCACGTGTCAGCGCCACAGACGCCATGAAGTCTGGCCGCGTCGCTTCCCTTTGCCTGCTCGCATCAAAACAAATAAATCGGCGGGAAATCGCTTAGGGCAGTGCTGTGCGGAACCGGTATTAGTACGAAAAAGCTAATATCATCTCCGTGCAAACTAATTTCATCTCCATTAGTTGCAGCATTTTGCAGCATTAGCTCCATATTAAATAATGGTTTTGTGTATTTTAATCACAATCATGAATTAAAGTCGACATTCTTCAATATATAGGTATCCATCATTCACTACAATAGTAATATATTACCCAGTTATTTTATCTGAACTAAAATGCCTACCTAAAGTTCATAGCAAATTCTCTAGTTGTAGTTTTGCGAGCATAATATCGTATGAGTTTATATGATACTAGCTTTCTGCCCGCGGCTTCGCCCGCGTGGATTTCGGGATTGGGTGTATAGAGGGTTAAGGGTCATAGCTTTTGCCCACGGCTACATATACGCGGAAGTCGGTTTATGGTGCGAAGATTTTATCGCGCTTCCCGTGGGATTATCCGTTTTTCCGAGATAAAAAATGCCGCAAAACTCCTCAGAATCACTCTATCTATTGATGAAAACCGCATAAAAATCTGTGCAGTAGTTTTTGAGCGAAGCCTTTATTGCGCATCCCGTGGGATCTGTCGATTTTTCCGGGATAAAAAGTAGCCTATGTTACTCGGGGAGAATGTAGCTTTCCAAAGGTGAAAGAATTTTTGAAATCGGTCCAGTAGTTTAAGCGTGAAGAGGTAACAAACAAACAAACAAACAAACAAATAAACAAACAAACAAACAAACACACTTTCGCATTTATAATATTAGTTGGGATAGTTGGGATTAGTTGGGCTGTTTTTCAAGATTGTAATAATATGAAAAGTTCATTATAAATAATAAATAAAAAAAATATTTGTTACACTTACACCAATTAGCCTAGCCCAGGGTAAGCTCTGTAAGGCTTGTGCTATGGGATCTAGGATAACGGATAGACATACATGTACTATACATATATAAATATTTTTTATTGAAATATATATCAACAACCATGACTAAGGTTGGTAACCATGCTGGCGGCATTCATCACACAAACATCTGCCCCCACCGGGATTCGAACCCGGGACCTCAGAGATGGCGACACCTTGAAACCGGCGTACTATCCACTCGACTATGGAGGTCGTCAAAGTTCATTGAACTTTTTCTGTATCACATATTAACTTTCAGGTACCCAGCATTAGATGCGACTACATCCAGTATTTATACAAGGGCAATTGCCCAAACTGTACTTAGCCGTCTCCTTTATCAGTATTTCTCTACTATATTATGCATGTATTATACATATAAACCTTCCTTAAGAATCACTATCTATCAAAAAAACTGCATCAAAATCCTTTTGCTTAGTTTTAAAGATCTAAGCATACATAGGGACAGACAGACAGACGCCGGATAGCGACTTTGTTTCATACTATGTAGTGAAGACCATATTCTTTTCGTAGCAGTGATTAATTCATTAACAGAGAATTCCGGTTCAAAACTTCGATTATAGCAAATATTCGGCGCAGCCAAACAATGAAACGTGGCTGACAATGCCGCGCCTAAGTGTTTCGTTCCCGGACATTCCTCGCTGCGTCCTGGCTCCTCGCCAGTACTCTGGCCGTGACCTTGGCTTCAGCTCCTCGCGAAGTGAAAGTGAGCTCGTATTTCATGTTATTTACCGTTAGATAAGCTTGCCTTGTCTATACTAATATTATAAAGAGGAAAGATTTGTTTGTTTGTAATGAATAGGCTCCGAAACTACTGAACCGATTTCAAAAATTCTTTCACCTTTGAAAGCTACATTATCCCCGAGTAACATAGGCTACTTTTTATCCCGGAAAAAATCGACAGATCCCACGGGATGCGCAATAAAGTCTTCGCTCAAAAACTACTGCACAGATTTTCATGCGGTTTTCATCAATAGATAGAGTGATTCTTGAGCAAGTTTTGCGGTATTTTTTATCTCGGAAAAACGGATAGTCCCACGGGAAGCGCGATAAAACCTTCGCACCATAAACCGACTTCCGCGCATATGTAGCCGTGGGCAAAAGCTATGACTCTTAACCATCTATAGACCCAATCCTGAAATCCACGCAGGCGAAGCCGCGGGCAGAAAGCTAGTTATTTATAAATCAAAGTGCCTTCCATTAAGTAAGTATAACAATCATTTATACCAGTTTCTAAAACTAATAGTTTTTTAATTATTAAGGTACGGTGATATAGACCTTTTCGTTACGGTCCACTTTTTAAACCTGGTACCCGTATGTTTCGGCGCGATTGTAAAGACGTTTCACGTCAAAAATTCAATTGTGTTACAAAATGGAACAGAAAATATGTAACGGTGGTTATTCTAAATACCCAGATTTACACACAAATTTAGAAAAATAATCTTAAAATATATTATAAACAAAATATCTATTTACACCTATAATAATATTAATCTATCATATTAATAAAAAAAACACTAAACTTAATCTACTATTTACAAATATTAAATCCTAAAAATAAATATCGTGCGCACGAGCGATGTGATTAATACGAGTATAGCTGGAATGGTTATACATCGATACATGACTCATTACGGGCTGACCGAACGACAATGTACCGGAGAACTGAGAACGTAGGAGCGAAGGAGCTAACATTCGCCGGCCATACATCACGACGATTACCTACTACTTGCTTGCTGGAGTTGAAAAATTATTAATATCAATATTATATCTTATTCGGATTAAAGTTATTTTAAAATCAAGAACTTTTAGAATAAAAGTTATTTTGAATAATTATTAGTGCGTGATATCCCCGATCGGGGATCAAGTTCTGGACTGGGCTGTTACTGATCTGTGCTCTAATGCTGATCTAGCACTAACCTGGACCTGTCCCACGTGACCACCACCACCTAGACTGCGGGCTACTACTTCTCGCGTGGCCAGTTAAGTGGTACTCTGAAGGCGGTTCATAGTGTGCACAGCCCCAAATAAACCCACGACCCCTACATAGACTTTATTAAACTACTACCTACTGTATTTTTTATAAGAAGGCTCAATTAAATTAATTCCATCAAACTTGATATTTATTTATAACTATTTACTTCACATACTAAACTAATTACCTAAAAACCCAGCAGTTCTTTGAAGATTCTTTTTTAAAACTATTCATATGACCACGAAAAAAATCTATACCTTTAAAAGATTCGTTATAACTGTGCATCATTCGACGAAGTGGCACGCGCAGACTATATGACTTGTGACATCTGTAATACATGGTTCGCAAAAAAATATTTTGTACTTTTTCAATTGCTTCTTATAAGTTTTGTAATATGGGCTCCATATTGGTACAGCGTATTCAAGTTGCGATCGCACTTGAGTATTGTACAAGTACAAATACAGGGTAGCCCATAAGTCACTTTACATTTTAAAACTAAAATAACTGAACTGTGAAAATTACTTATGAAAGATTATGTCTCTTAAATAGGCTACGTTCTCAGCTTCACAAGCTCAAGCTCTATCTAAGCAATTTTCCATAACAATTCTTAACATTTGGGGTTGTAGGGAAAGAATTTCCTGTCGTATGTTTTCCTTTAGTTCTTGGATAGTTTTGGGCTTATTTGCGTAAACTTTGTCCTTAAGATATCCCCAAAGCCAAAAGTCTGGTGCTGTTAAATCAGGAGAGCGCGGAGGCCATTCGTTAAAATGACGCATATACGATCTTTGCGTTGCAACAATTGACCGTCCATTTTGAAAGTAAAATTCAATTATCTTCACTCGTTGTTCCGTGGTAAACTATTGCATAGCAAAAAATTGAAAATATTATTTTTTAATAATCTAAAAACAGAAATAAATTTGTAGAAAAATAGTTATTTCTATTTTAAAATGTAAAGTGGCTTATGGGCCACCTGTATGTGGAAGGGCGCTCGAAATCCATACATGATCTTATAACAAATCCGTACATTTTAAAAGCTTTATTTATTATTATTTTTTCAATATGAATGTCCAGTTGCAGCTTTGAGTCCAAATGGATCCCTAGATCTCTGAGATCTGTAACTCGAAATAAATTTGATTTGTAGTGTGTAAGAATGGTGAGTAATATTTTTCTTCCTAGCGAAATTAATATAATGACATTTTGGGATATTCAACTCTAGTTTATTAACTTCACAGTACATAGTTGTACCCTAATGTTATTATTTATACAAAAATTATCTCTTATTTATTGCTTTGCGTTATGCATTTTTATAGCATACTAGCGACCCGCCCCGGCTTCGCACGGGTGCAGTGAAAAAATGGTTATGGTGGGTTATCCCTAAGAGATAGACATATACCATCGCGGACTTTTTTGTGGATTTTTGTAAGTTGTACAATACTGTAGTACATTATTTTGGTCTATCTCGTAGGGTTCAGCCAGCGTTTGCAATATAAGCGCAAAAAAACGTGCTTATTTACGACATCACATTAGAAACCTTTAAATTTATCAGTGTTTCTCTACTATATTATGCATTTATTATACATACTGTAATGTTGTTTAGTAGAATAATTAAGTACACTGATTACTACTAACAATCATTTATTGTAAGTTTTAATTACGCAACAATTATTCAGCATAAAATCATTTATTATATATCGCATAGATTAGTAGTACACACAGATAACTCTAGATAGGGATGACAGATAATATTACTGCAGAACACAGACTAGTATAGGAGTTCCATGACATCCCTTCTTTTCAGCGATATCTTTCAGGTATCTTGATTTGGCGACCACTTCGTGTAGTAGGTAAGGATGGTAGCTGTTGTTCTGGGAGCAGTGGCTCTGAAGGTGGTGACACAGCCTGCTGTAGTGGTGACACAGCCTGCTGGGCAGTTGAAGACTTGTCTTTATCATTTGGGTCATTAACCACTTTCTCAGACTCACTCGAAGAGATTATGTTTTTCTCAATATCAGGCGCGGGTAAATGTGAGTGTCTTATATGCCATGCATTTCGTCTATAAACACTACCATCTTTAGTTTCCAATATGTATGAACGTGGTGCATTAGGCTCAGATTGGATGATATTTGCTGGGTATCCAATTGTAATGACTCTGTCTTAAGTACACGTTTTCTCCTGGTTGATAATCTTTAATTTTACTCTTTCCTTTATCTGCCTGTTCTTTTTCTTTTTCTTTTATTCTTTTTAAGGTCTTTGTTACATTTTTTATAATTTTTGGTTTGAGTAGATTATTACTTGTAGGTAACGGTGTTTTGGTTCTTCTGTTCATCAAGCGTTGGGCTGGTGATCCTAAATCTAAACGTGGGATGTTTCTGTGAATGAGTAGTGCTAATTGAATATCGGTTCCTTCATCTAGACATTTTTTAATTAATAATTTGGCCTCTTGTACATAGCGTTCTGCTAAGCCATTTGATCTAGGAAAGTGCGGGCTGGAGATTCTATGTTCAAAATTCCATTCCTTGGCAAAGTTTCGAAATTCTTCACAATCAAATTGTTTACCTCCATCTGACATGAAAATGTCAGGGATTCCAAACGTAGCAAACCAAATTTTCATTGCTTGTATAATAGATTGGCTAGTCATATTATGTAGTTCTTTGAAGTCAAAGTAACCTGAATAAGCATCTACTATGAGTAGGTGTTCTTGACTTTTTAAATGAAAAATATCCGATGCTAAAATACTCCAAGGACGTTCAGGTACTGGTTGAAGAATAATTGGTTCCATCTGGTTGTCTTTTTGTATTTTATTACAGGATTTACATTCTTTTACATAGTTTGTTATATCGTTTGTCATTTCTGGCCAAAATACGACTTCTCTAGCAAGTCGGAGTGTCCCTTGTACTCCTTTATGGCTGAGATGGCAATGCTTCATAACCAATGGTACCATTGACTTAGGTATTAAGACTCTATTATCCTTGAAAATCATGTCTTTGTAAACACTGAGTGTTTCTCGATAAGTCCAGTATTTTTTTAGATTATCTTGGACTTGATCTATGTTATTAGGCCAACCATCCAATATGGTTTTCTTTAAGTTAGTTAATTCATCAGATTTTTTAATATTTTCTTTCAATTCTTCTTTGCGAGACGATGACATTGGTACTATAGCACAAATTTGGAGATTTCCATCGTCTATTTCTTCCTTATCCAAATCAATGCAGTCTCTACTTAAAGCATCAGCGACATACATCTCACATCCCCTTTTATATATCACTTTAGGATTATAAGGTAATATTTGATACAGCATTCTCTGTAATCTGCATCTGGTGCATCTGTAAGAGGCTTTTTAAATATAGTCTCTAATGGCTTATGGTCAGACTCAATGGTAAGGTCTTTGCACCCCCATATATAGTTATGAAATTTTTTGCATGCCACCAATATAGCATTTGCCTCTTTTTCAAGTTGGCTATAACCTTGTTCAGTTTTTGTAAATGATTTTGCACAATATGCTACTGGTTTATTTTGAAGCATTACTCCTCCACATGCATAGCTACTGGCATCAACTGAGAGCAGAATTGGAATTTTTGGTCATAGTAACCTAGAATAGGTGGTTTCTGTAACATACATTTCAATTTTATAAATGCTTCTTCTTGGTTGTAATCCCAAAACCAGTCTACATCTTTTTTTAGAAGTTGTCGCAAAGGTTCTGTTATGTCAGCTAAATTTTTTATGAATTTAGATAAATATGTTATAAGACCAAGAAATCTTTGGAGCTCCTTGACATTTTCTGGTTTCTTAATGTTACTAATGGTCTTCAATTTTTCAGGATCTGGCATTAATCCCTTATCAGTTACTACATGACCAAGAAATTTTACTGTTTGAGTTTTAAATATGCATTTTTCTTTGTTTAGTTTTAAGCCTGCTTTTCTGAATTTTTCAAGAACTTTGTGAGTTATCTTGTCTAACTCCTCTTTACTGGGAGCATGGAGAAGTATATCGTCCATTGACACTTCTGTCTGTTTAATGTCTGATAGCAAGGAACTCATCACCTGTTGAAATACTTCAGGCGCTGAGGCCAACCCGAAGGGCATTCTTAAGCAAGAATATCTGCCAAAGGGTGTACTGAATGTTAAATACTCAGATGTGCGTGGTGTCACTTTAAGCTGCCAAAAGCCTTTTTTACAATCAAGTAATGTAAACCACTTTGAACCATGTATTCTGGCAGTGATTTCTTCGACTGTGCTTAGCGGGTAAAATCTTCGCTTGAGATTCTTGTTGATGGCAGATGGATCTATACATAATCTTATTTTGTTATTCTTCTTAACTACAACCATGGGAGATACGGCTGGTGTGGGTTTGGTTACTGGTCTAATAATATTTTGTGCCACCTTACTATCGAGTTCTTTTTTTACTTCATCTCGCAATACATGAGGTATTTTTCTTGCAGGACATATCGGTAGCTTTGGGTTATCTAATAGGTCAATTTCATATACAAATTTTTTTAAGCAGCCAATACCCTCAAAAATGTCATCATCTGTACCTATTGATTGCACTCGCTTAACAAGATTCAACTTTACACAAGAAGTTTTTCCTAGTATAGGTGCAACTTCATCTTGTACAACTAAGTATTTAATTATTTTAGTTTGACCTTTTATTTTGGTACTTATCAAGGTTTCTCCGAGCACACAAATTTTATGGTTAGAGAATGATGTCAAGAACTTTGTTGTGCAAGGTAAAATATTTGACTGTGTTTTGTCAACAATTTTTTTTGTTATCACATTACACTGACTTCCTTGAATCAAGCTTCAAATTTATTTTAACTCCACATGGAAGCATTGCTGTTTCCATCCAGTCTGCTCTATCAACATCTGTTTCTACAGATGATACAAATATCTCAGGGTTTTCATCTGTGTCTGTGTCATAATTTAAAGTGTCCACTTTCATTCTGCAACATTTTGTCAGGTGGTTTTTCTTTTTACATTTTTTGCATACTTTATTGTAAGCTGGGCACTCTCTACGGCCATGTCTGCTATCACATCTTGAACACTTAAATGTTTCTTCAGTGCTTTGTTGCTTTTTCTTGTAATTTTTATACATATTATTATTTCTTCTGTCCATATTTACAGCTTGAACAGATATTGGTTGTTTCATGGCAGTGACTTGAAGCTTGACTTGTTCGGCAGAGTGGCAAATATCTATAGTTTTTTGTAAAGAAAGGTCACTCTCTGCTAACAATTTTTCTCTAGTTTCGTCACTATGAATGCAATTATAATGCGATCTCGTATTATGCTCTGCTCAAGTGAGCCATATCCACAGTTTTTCACTTTAGACTTGAGATAAGTTAGAAAATCATCAAAGTTTTGATTTTCTTTTTGACTTATTTTATTGAATATGTATCTTTCGTACGTTTCATTTATTTGTGGTGTAAAGTGATTTGAAAACTTTTGGATTATGATCTGAAGGTCACATTTTTCTTGTATGCTGAGATTAAAAGTGTTATATATTACTGCTGCTTCCGGACCAATACATGTCATAAAGACAGCAACTTGCATTTCGGGTGATCTTTTTGTAAGATTTGTTGCAGTTGCGTACCATTCCCATTGTTGAATCCACAATCTCCAGGCTGTGGCAACATCTTCATGCGTGCTAACCAATAAATATTTCGGTGGTTTCACATTGAAGGGTTCGGTTTCACTGGTATTATTTGCCATGTTTAAGCGGGTTTCGGCACCATGTAATGTTGTTTAGTAGAATAATTAAGTACACTGATTACTACTAACAATCATTTATTGTAAGTTTTAATTACGCAACAATTATTCAGCATAAAATCATTTATTATATATCGCATAGATTAGTAGTACACACAGATAACTCTAGATAGGGATGACAGATAATATTACTGCAGAACACAGACTAGTATAGGAGTTCCATGACACATACAAACCTTCCTTAAGAATCACTCTATCTATTAAAAAAACCGCGTCAAAATCCGTTGCGTAGTTTTAAAGATCTAAGCATACATACGGACATACAGCGAAAGCGACTTTGTTTTATTACTATGTATTGAATTGACTAGCGGTCCCGACAGACTTCGTCCTGTCAAAAAAAAATGTAGTGGCAGTTTTTTGTTCCTACTTATTTTATAGATAATATCGCATAGCCAACCAAATTGCAAAAAGGTCCAAATGACCTATTACATTTTGTGACTATTCAAGTTTGGAACGTGATATCAAATCCTCCAACGATGTATTCTGTGCTCCAACGCACACATGCACACTGTTTTGACAGATATGATTGAATTTAAACTTTATACATAAAGCAAATCGACTCTTTGATGTTAGGAAGACATCTACATTGCTTAGACAACAGTGAGTGCTTGCAATATGAACTTTATGTAATAACAATGAAGCTCAAATTGACTGTACATTTTAGTTAGAAAACGTTTGAATGGGAATGAAGGGCAATTTTAGGATTTTTCTGATAATTATTCGAATTTTTCTCGCCGTAAAAACCATCCTTGAACTTCAACGAACATTTTAAAAAACAATTGGCCTAATTGGTCCAGGCGTTGCTGAGTTATGCGCTAACCAACACATTTTGTGATTCATTTTTATATATAAGACTAGCGGACCCAACAGACTTCGTCCTGTCAATAGTAGATTGCTTTATAAGGGTGGAAAGGAATCAATCCCTACGAGGTTGTTAGACTATTAGTCTGTAGTCCGAGTAGGGTTTGATTCCTTTTACCCGTGTGTAGCACTACTTTTCATTTCGAATGCAAGAAAAAAAAATAGCTTTTCTAATAAAATTTATTTATATAATATAATAATACTCCTAACATGAATAGAACCTATTTAAAATGAATTGTAATGTTAGTACAATTCGAGAAGTATATGTTAAAATATTTTCACAGGTATTTTTAAATTTGGAACACATCGCGTTTCTTTTTACTGGCCATTCAGCCAAATACTTTTATTATCATGGTACCAAAGATTGTATGTACATAACCTAATTCAGTTCTATTTTTAAAATTTTAGTTTCCACCCTTAGGAGGGAAGTAAATAGTATGAGAATTTC
Source organism: Scirpophaga incertulas (assembly GCA_036419045.1). NCBI lineage: Eukaryota > Metazoa > Arthropoda > Insecta > Lepidoptera > Crambidae > Scirpophaga > Scirpophaga incertulas. The sequence goes on from JAYEAL010000899.1 coordinate 23,131, forward strand.
CCGCCCGCTGGTGGGAATTAGCGTTTTCCTCCCAATACTCAGATCAAGGAAACGCTCCTTTCCGAGTATGAGGAATGAAATAGTAGATTGTTAACCGAGGGTGGAAAGAATTAATTCCCGAGGTATTTAGAAGCCCGAGCGCAGCGAGGGCGGCTATAGTCCGAGAAGGAATTTGATTCTTTTACCCGTGTTAAACACTACTTTTCACTTCGAATATATGAGGAAAATAAAACATTGGTTGTTTATTTAATCTATTTATTGATAATATAATGATAATATCAGTAGACCATCAGTAGGCAGAACACAATTTGCCTCGTCTTTAATTGAATCTGGTGTCAATATTTCGGAATCGCTTGAACTCATTTTTAAAATTAAAAATCTTAACTAGTATAAGAGATTATTTGATTTTTTCAAATTCCGTCACAGATATATATAATAAATTCACATCCCGCCAATTTATGGCGACTGTTTAAATTTTTAAATATGGAACTCACCGCGTGTTTGTTGCGGCTTATTCCGCTGAAGTAGTTTGCGCTAAGTTCACAGTTCACACAAACTGGCTGTTTAGAAACTCACATTGCCGCAGCATTCCGTTCATTAAAGTTCATTCCGGCCCTTGGGTGGGAAGTAAATTGTACGAGTTTTGCCCCCCCTATGTCGGGAAGCAGCATTTCCACCAATAATCAGATCAAAACAACATAACTTTCCGAGAAATGAAAAAAGATTTGTAAAGTGGGCATTTTTATGTTCCTATTTATTTTATAGTCAGGTCAAAAATTCTCCTGTATAGAACCGTCACCCTGGTGGTAGGGCTTAAAACGATAAATTTTGTTTATTTATCTTTTAATACTACCGATATCGATAAATGTTTGTCAAATTTTTTTAATCGAAAGTTGGATCGCACTACCTAAGTAGATAATTCCTTTTTGTAGGATGTGTGCTATTTGGCAATTGCTGATCGATTAAAGCTAGATAGTGGGGTTTTATTGTGGGAGGTTATCCTAAGGTGTAGATTATGTTTAGTCGTTCCAAATAAATATCGACATTTATTTGGTATTTAGCTAAAATTGAAACACTGTAGATATTCAAAAATAAAAATAATTTTAATTAAAAAGTATCTTCATTACCATACTGATTGCTTTAAATCTAACTTTAAAATATTCCTTAATAATAAAATCAGTATCATCACACAATATCTATAAAAATTCATAATTAATGCATTTAAATCAGTCCCTTAAAGACCAGGGCTGTCCCTGGCCACAAAACAAAATAATACTGAATTGTGAGAGAAATGTGTTTATATTTTTGTTTACTAAAACATACGTTTGGAATTGTAATTATTCAGTTCATTAATTAAATAGATAAGTCTTAAAACATTATATTTAGACGTGTATATACATATGTATATTACAAGTAAAGATTCTATAAAAAAATGCGATAATCAATCATAAAAAAAATATATGTAAACAATTTTTATAATGCAAATGAAATAACATAATTAAAGCAGTCCCTAATTATTTTAATATTTCATAGATTTAAAAGTCGTTCTAGAAGAACATAATTGTAAAAGTGCTCTCTAGTCTCGTAAATAAGAAAATAGACTAATCTAATTGTGCAAATAATTAACATAAAATAAAAAATAACATTTAAATTACATTGTGAGGTACTACCTCCTTAAAACATAAATCATAGTCAGTATGTATTTTCTTTGGAAATATGTAATGTAATATTTCTACACATCCATATAAATTACATCTGTATATTATTAAATATTATTATTACTTTTACGATATACAAGATCTTACAGAATACAGCCTGAAATTTCACAATAACAGGTCTATATTATACAATAGAAAGGTCGTCATTATAATAGACAGCCTGAAATATTAATATCACAAGACATTATGAAGTCCGACATGTTACAATAACAAGCCGTTATTTTACAAGGCATAGTTTGAAATAATAAAGTAACAAGTTGACATTATAAAGTCGTACATGTTACAATAACAGACCGTAATTTTACGATAGTCTGAAATATTAAAATAATAAGTTGACATTATAAAGTCTGACATGTTACAATAACAGGCCGTAATTTTACAATAGACAGTCTGAAATATTGAAATAACAAGCTGACATTATAAAGATATGTTACAATAACAGGCCGTAATTTTACGATAGACAGTCTGAAATATTAAAATAACAAGTTGACATTATAGTCTGACATGTTACAATAACAGGCCGTTATTTTACAAAAGACAGTCTGAAATATTAAAATAACAAGTTGACATATAAAGCCTGACATGTTACAATAACAGGCCGTTATTTTACAATAGACAGTCCGCAATATTAAAATAACAAGTTGGCATTATAAAGTCTGACATGTTACAATAACAGGCCGTTATTTTACAATAGACAGTCCGCAATATTAAAATAACAAGTTGACATTATAAAGTCTGACATGTTACAATAACAGGCCGTAATTTTACAATAGACAGTCGGAAATATTGAAATAACAAGTTGACATTATAAAGTCGGACATATTACAATAACAGGCCGTAATTTTACAATAGACAGTCTGAAATATTGAAATAACAAGCTGACATTATAAAGATATGTTACAATAACAGGCCGTTATTTTACATAGACAGTCTGAAATATTAAAAAACAAGTTGACATTATAAAGTCTGACATGTCACAATAACATGCCGTTATTTTACAATAGACAGTTTGAATATTAAAATTACAGGACATGCTGACATGTTACATACAAGAGACAGTTCGACATGTTAAAATAACAGCCTGACATAATACACTAAAGAATGATGTGATACAACAGGCTGACATTATGCAATAGACAGGAATACATGTTTCCATAGATATACCGTTTGTATATATTTTTATCCTCAAACAGGCGCAGGTCCCGGTTGTGTGTGCATTAATTCGTGTGGCAACACCGGTAACCCATCCGTGCGTTTTATCTTCATCTTCTTGGCTTTGTGTTTGACCTGTTACCCGAAAAAAAAAGAGTTTGCAAAATGCTACAAGATGCAGAAGATGCGGGTGATAAAATTCAAACAAATATGAGTTAATTTGTATGAATTTCATCACCATTTCTGCTTTTGTAATTTTTTTGTTGTCTGAAATTGTCCTATAATGTTCCCATAGTTATGTAATAAAACAAAGGAGACAGTAAAAATATATTATGGGCCCAATATATTTCGTTTTTGGAACACGAATGAAACGTATACTAAGTTGAAGATAAAAAACATGAACCAGCAAAGAGGTTGAGTATTTAGATGTAGGTAGAATATAGTGGTGTGAAAAGCTGGTGCATTAACTCGTTAATCGTTAATTAAAATGTTGGACAAACGGTTTCACAATTAAATTAACATCTAAAAATTTCAACGGTCACGTTAACTTCCGTTAATATTGAGTAAGTTCGTTAATCGCCCGAGTGTCGAGTGTGGGTGTGTCGTTGTGTCGTTGTGCCAGTGTGTCGGTGTATCGAGTGTGCAGGTTTGATAGTGTGTCAGAATCGAGTGTCGTTGTGTCAGTTTGTCGGAGAGTCGATGTGTCGAGTGTATCGGAGTCTGGAGTGTCGGTGTGTCGAGTATCGTTTGTGTGTGTCGAAGTCTTAGTGTCAGTGTGTCGGAGTGTCGGAGTGTCGGTGTGCGGTACGCACGTTGTGGTGCACCTCCCGCAGGTGGCGGTACAGGCTGGAGTGTCGGTGTATCGAGTGTGTCGATACAGGCTGGAGTGTCGGTGTATCGAGTGTGTCGGTGTATCGAGTGTGTCGGAGTGTCGGAGTGTCGGTGTGCGGTACGCACGTTGTGGTGCACCTCCCGCAGGTGGCGGTACAGGCTGGAGTGTCGGTGTATCGAGTGTGTCGGTGTATCGAGTGTGTCGGTGTATCGAGTGTGTCGGAGTGTCGGAGTGTCGGTGTGCGGTACGCACGTTGTGGTGCACCTCCCGCAGGTGGCGGTACAGGCTGGAGTGTCGGTGTATCGAGTGTGTCGGTGTATCGAGTGTGTCGGTGTGTCGGAGTGTCGGAGTGTCGGTGTGCGGTACGCACGTTGTGGTGCACCTCCCGCAGGTGGCGGTACAGGCTGGAGTGTCGGTGTATCGAGTGTGTCGGTGTATCGAGTGTGTCGGTGTATCGGTGTATCGAGTGTGTCGGAGTGTCGGAGTGTCGGTGTGCGGTACGCACGTTGTGGTGCACCTCCCGCAAGGTGGCGGTACAGGCTGGAGTGTCGGTGTATCGAGTGTGTCGGTGTATCGAGTGTGTCGGTGTATCGAGTGTGTCGGTGTGTCGGAGTGTCGGAGTGTCGGTGTGCGGTACGCACGTTGTGGTGCACCTCCCGCAGGTGGCGGTACAGGCTGGAGTGTCGGTGTATCGAGTGTGTCGGTGTATCGAGTGTGTCGGTGTATCGAGTGTGTCGGAGTGTCGGAGTGTCGGAGTGTCGGAGTGTCGGTGTGCGGTACGCACGTTGTGGTGCACCTCCCGCAGGTGCCGGTACAGGCTGGAGTGTCGGTGTATCGAGAGTGTCGGTGTATCGGGTGTGTCGGTGTATCGAGTGTGTAGGTGTATCGAGTGTGTCGGAGTGTCGGAGTGCGGTACGCACGTTGTGGTGCACCTCCCGCAGGTGCCGGTACAGGCTGGAGTGTCGGTGTATCGAGAGTGTCGGTGTAATCGAGTGTGTCGGTGTATCGAGTGTGTAGGTGTATCGAGTGTGTCGGAGTGTCGGAGTGCGGTACGCACGTTGTGGTGCACCTCCCGCAGGTGCCGGTACAGGCTGGAGTGTCGGTGTATCGAGTGTGTCGGTGTATCGAGTGTGTAGGTGTATCGAGTGTGTCGGAGTGTCGGAGTGCGGTACGCACGTTGTGGTGCACCTCCCGCAGGTGGCGGTACAGGCTGGAGTGTCGGTGTATCGAGTGTGTCGGTGTATCGAGTGTGTAGGTGTATCGAGTGTGTCGGAGTGTCGGAGTGCGGTACGCACGTTGTGGTGCACCTCCCGCAGGTGCCGGTACAGGCTGGAGTGTCGGTTGTATCGAGAGTGTCGGTGTATCGAGTGTGTCGGTGTATCGAGTGTGTAGGTGTATCGAGTGTGTCGGAGTGTCGGAGTGCGGTACGCACGTTGTGGTGCACCTCCCGCAGGTGCCGGTACAGGCTGGAGTGTCGGTGTATCGAGTGTGTCGGTGTATCGAGTGTGTAGGTGTATCGAGTGTGTCGGAGTGTCGGAGTGCGGTACGCACGTTGTGGTGCACCTCCCGCAGGTGGCGGTACAGGCTGGAGTGTCGGTGTATCGAGTGTGTCGGTGTATCGAGTGTGTAGGTGTATCGAGTGTGTCGGAGTGTCGGAGTGCGGTACGCACGTTGTGGTGGACCTCCCGCAGGTGGCGGTACAGGCTGGAGTGTCGGTGTATCGAGAGTGTCGGTGTATCGAGTGTGTCGGTGTATCGAGTGTGTAGGTGTATCGAGTGTGTCGGAGTGTCGGAGTGCGGTACGCACGTTGTGGTGCACCTCCCGCAGGTGGCGGTACAGGCTGGAGTGTCGGTGTATCGAGTGTGTCGGTGTATCGAGTGTGTAGGTGTATCGAGTGTGTTCGGAGTGTCGGAGTGCGGTACGCACGTTGTGGTGCACCTCCGCAGGTGGCGGTACAGGCTGGAGTGTCGGTGTATCGAGTGTGTCGGTGTATCGAGTGTGTAGGTGTATCGAGTGTGTCGGAGTGTCGGAGTGCGGTACGCACGTTGTGGTGCACCTCCCGCAGGTGGCGGTACAGGCTGGAGTGTCGGTGTATCGAGTGTGTCGGTGTATCGAGTGTGTAGGTGTATCGAGTGTGTCGGAGTGTCGGAGTGCGGTACGCACGTTGTGGTGCACCTCCCGCAGGTGCCGGTACAGGCTGGAGTGTCGGTGTATCGAGAGTGTCGGTGTATCGGGTGTGTCGGTGTATCGAGTGTGTAGGTGTATCGAGTGTGTCGGAGTGTCGGAGTGCGGTACGCACGTTGTGGTGCACCTCCCGCAGGTGCGGTACAGGCTGGAGTGTCGGTGTATCGAGAGTGTCGGTGTATCGGGTGTGTCGGTGTATCGAGTGTGTAAGGTGTATCGAGTGTGTCGGAGTGTCGGAGTGCGGTACGCACGTTGTGGTGCACCTCCCGCAGGTGCCGGTACAGGCTGGAGTGTCGGTGTATCGAGTGTGTCGGTTGTATCGAGTGTGTAGGTGTATCGAGTGTGTCGGAGTGTCGGAGTGCGGTACGCACGTTGTGGTGCACCTCCCGCAGGTGGCGGTACAGGCTGGAGTGTCGGTGTATCGAGTGTGTCGGTGTATCGAGTGTGTCGGTGTATCGAGTGTGTCGGAGTGTCGGTGTGCGGTACGCACGTTGTGGTGCACCTCCCGCAGGTGGCGGTACAGGCTGGAGTGTCGGTGTATCGAGTGTGTCGGTGTATCGAGTGTGTCGGTGTATCGAGTGTGTCGGAGTGTCGGTGTGCGGTACGCACGTTGTGGTGCACCTCCCGCAGGTGGCGGTACAGGCTGGAGTGTCGGTGTATCGAGTGTGTCGGTGTATCGAGTGTGTCGGTGTATCGAGTGTGTCGGTGTATCGAGTGTGTCGGTGTATCGAGTGTGTCGGTGTGTCGGAGTGTCGGTGTGCGGTACGCACGTTGTGGTGCACCTCCCGCAGGTGGCGGTACAGGCTGGAGTGTCGGTGTATCGAGTGTGTCGGTGTATCGAGTGTGTCGGTGTATCGAGTGTGTCGGTGTATCGAGTGTGTCGGTGTATCGAGTGTGTCGGGGTGTCGGAGTGTCGGTGTGCGGTACGCACGTTGTGGTGCACCTCCCGCAGGTGGCGGTACAGGCTGGAGTGTCGGTGTATCGAGTGTGTCGGTGTATCGAGTGTGGTCGGTGTATCGAGTGTGTCGGTGTATCGAGTGTGTCGGTGTATCGAGTGTGTCGGTGTATCGAGTGTGTCGGTGTATCGAGTGTGTCGGAGTGTCGGAGTGTCGGTGTGCGGTACGCACGTTGTGGTGCACCTCCCGCAGGTGGCGGTACAGGCTGGAGTGTCGGTGTATCGAGTGTGTCGGTGTATCGAGTGTGTCGGTGTATCGAGTGTGTCGGTGTATCGAGTGTGTCGGTGTATCGAGTGTGTCGGAGTGTCGGTGTGCGGTACGCACGTTGTGGTGCACCTCCCGCAGGTGGCGGTACAGGCTGGAGTGTCGGTGTATCGAGTGTGTCGGTGTATCGAGTGTGTCGGTGTATCGAGTGTGTCGGTGTATCGAGTGTGTCGGTGTATCGAGTGTGTCGGAGTGTCGGAGTGTCGGAGTGTCGGAGTGTCGGAGTGTCGGTGTGCGGTACGCACGTTGTGGTGCACCTCCCGCAGGTGCCGGTACAGGCTGGAGTGTCGGTGTATCGAGAGTGTCGGTGTATCGGGTGTGTCGGTGTATCGAGTGTGTAGGTGTATCGAGTGTGTCGGAGTGTCGGAGTGCGGTACGCACGTTGTGGTGCACCTCCCGCAGGTGCCGGTACAGGCTGGAGTGTCGGTGTATCGAGAGTGTCGGTGTATCGAGTGTGTCGGTGTATCGAGTGTGTAGGTGTATCGAGTGTGTCGGAGTGTCGGAGTGCGGTACGCACGTTGTGGTGCACCTCCCGCAGGTGGCGGTACAGGCTGGAGTGTCGGTGTATCGAGTGTGTCGGTGTATCGAGTGTGTAGGTGTATCGAGTGTGTCGGAGTGTCGGAGTGCGGTACGCACGTTGTGGTGCACCTCCCGCAGGTGGCGGTACAGGCTGGAGTGTCGGTGTATCGAGTGTGTCGGTGTATCGAGTGTGTAGGTGTATCGAGTGTGTCGGAGTGTCGGAGTGCGGTACGCACGTTGTGGTGCACCTCCCGCAGGTGGCGGTAACAGGCTGGAGTGTCGGTGTATCGAGTGTGTCGGTGTATCGAGTGTGTAGGTGTATCGAGTGTGTCGGAGTGTCGGAGTGCGGTACGCACGTTGTGGTGCACCTCCCGCAGGTGCCGGTACAGGCTGGAGTGTCGGTGTATCGAGAGTGTCGGTGTATCGGGTGTGTCGGTGTATCGAGTGTGTAGGTGTATCGAGTGTGTCGGAGTGTCGGAGTGCGGTACGCACGTTGTGGTGCACCTCCCGCAGGTGCCGGTACAGGCTGGAGTGTCGGTGTATCGAGTGTGTCGGTGTATCGAGTGTGTAGGTGTATCGAGTGTGTCGGAGTGTCGGAGTGCGGTACGCACGTTGTGGTGCACCTCCCGCAGGTGGCGGTACAGGCTGGAGTGTCGGTGTATCGAGTGTGTCGGTGTATCGAGTGTGTCGGAGTGTCGGGGTGTCGGAGTGTCGGAGTGCGGTACGCACGTTGTGGTGCACCTCCCGCAGGTGGCGGTACAGGCTGGAGTGTCGGTGTATCGAGTGTGTCGGTGTATCGAGTGTGTCGGAGTGTCGGGGTGTCGGAGTGTCGGAGTGCGGTACGCACGTTGTGGTGCACCTCCCGCAGGTGGCGGTACAGGCTGGAGTGTCGGTGTATCGAGTGTGTCGGTGTATCGAGTGTGTAGGTGTATCGAGTGTGTCGGAGTGTCGGAGTGCGGTACGCACGTTGTGGTGCACCTCCCGCAGGTGCCGGTACAGGCTGGAGTGTCGGTGTATCGAGAGTGTCGGTGTATCGGGTGTGTCGGTGTATCGAGTGTGTAGGTGTATCGAGTGTGTCGGAGTGTCGGAGTGCGGTACGCACGTTGTGGTGCACCTCCCGCAGGTGCCGGTACAGGCTGGAGTGTCGGTGTATCGAGTGTGTCGGTGTATCGAGTGTGTAGGTGTATCGAGTGTGTCGGAGTGTCGGAGTGCGGTACGCACGTTGTGGTGCACCTCCCGCAGGTGCCGGTACAGGCTGGAGTGTCGGTGTATCGAGTGTGTCGGTGTATCGAGTGTGTAGGTGTATCGAGTGTGTCGGAGTGTCGGAGTGCGGTACGCACGTTGTGGTGCACCTCCCGCAGGTGGCGGTACAGGCTGGAGTGTCGGTGTATCGAGTGTGTCGGTGTATCGAGTGTGTCGGTGTATCGAGTGTGTCGGTGTATCGAGTGTGTCGGTGTATCGAGTGTGTCGGTGTATCGAGTGTGTCGGAGTGTCGGAGTGCGGTACGCACGTTGTGGTGCACCTCCCGCAGGTGGCGGTACAGGCTGGAGTGTCGGTGTATCGAGTGTGTCGGTGTATCGAGTGTGTCGGTGTATCGAGGGTGTCGGAGTGTCGGAGTGCGGTACGCACGTTGTGGTGCACCTCCCGCAGGTGGCGGTACAGGCTGGAGTGTCGGTGTATCGAGTGTGTCGGTGTATCGAGTGTGTAGGTGTATCGAGTGTGTCGGAGTGTCGGAGTGCGGTACGCACGTTGTGGTGCACCTCCCGCAGGTGCCGGTACAGGCTGGAGTGTCGGTGTATCGAGTGTGTCGGTGTATCGAGTGTGTAGGTGTATCGAGTGTGTCGGAGTGTCGGAGTGCGGTACGCACGTTGTGGTGCACCTCCGCAGGTGCCGGTACAGGCTGGAGTGTCGGTGTATCGAGTGTGTCGGTGTATCGAGTGTGTAGGTGTATCGAGTGTGTCGGAGTGTCGGAGTGCGGTACGCACGTTGTGGTGCACCTCCCGCAGGTGGCGGTACAGGCTGGAGTGTCGGTGTATCGAGTGTGTCGGTGTATCGAGTGTGTCGGTGTATCGAGTGTGTCGGTGTATCGAGTGTGTCGGTGTATCGAGTGTGTCGGTGTATCGAGTGTGTCGGAGTGTCGGAGTGCGGTACGCACGTTGTGGTGCACCTCCCGCAGGTGGCGGTACAGGCTGGAGTGTCGGTGTATCGAGTGTGTCGGTGTATCGAGTGTGTCGGTGTATCGAGGGTGTCGGAGTGTCGGAGTGCGGTACGCACGTTGTGGTGCACCTCCCGCAGGTGGCGGTACAGGCTGGAGTACCAGCCGAAGGCGGCGCGGCACAGCGCGCACCGGTACGGCGTCTCGCTCGTGTGCATAGCCACGATGTGGTACTTCAGCTTAGCCGCGTTCTGTACACATTTTCTAAACTTACTATATACCTTATAATTAGGTAGAGTTATTCATGCACTTACACTGAGTTCATACAACGAATGAATAAAATGTATGTGCCTCAAGTCCCGAGATTAATTTCAAAGCGCAGAAAACAATGATTCTGATGGGCCGTTTGAATAACCGCACGAGTCTAGTCTAGAAGCAAAAGTATTCGTTCGTATTTATAAAAAAAATTAATTATCTTTGTTTTATTTGTCTATCTCTGAGGTGTTTATTATTATTTATCTATACTTCTCATATATACATATATAAAGCTTACTAATATTATAAAGTTGAAGAGTTTCTTTGTTTTTTTGTTTGAACGCGCTAATCTCAAGAACTCCTAGAGCTCCTAGAACCGAATTGAAAAATTATCTTTTTATTGATAAGAGGAGAGTCTTTAGGTTACATAACATCACGCTGCAACTAATAGGAGCGAAGAAATAATGGAAAATGTGGAAAAAACGGGGAAAATTATCCATCTTTGAGGGCTTCCGTTGCGTGCGCTGCGAAAATGATTTATGATACAAAAAAAAAATATGTATGAAAGAATTATTCCTCTTGAAAAGATCTAAAAAAATGTCCGCAACAGTATATGTCTATAGTTTAAGGTTAACTCACTAGAATCGTTTTTATGCTAAACAAATTTGGATATGTCGCGTTGTCAAGATCGGATTGCGGAGAAAACCAATATGTTCTTCTGCCACAAGAAAATAAAACTAAAAATATAATTTACGCAGAAGTACTTTAAAATAATTATGTTCTATTAAAAACTTAAAAATAAATTGTCTAAGATAGAAACAGAAATTGCTGCGGACAGGTGGGGAACAGCTGAGGTGGTTGTTTGCAAAAATAAATATGATGCTCAAAATAACTATTCCACGCGGACGAAGTCGCGGGCACAGCTAGTTTTCAATATTGTTGGCCACACGGGATTGCCCATTAGAAGTCCCAGGAAGGTCCACATTACATCAACTAGGACCTCTAGGAGGTAGACTCTGTATCTAGGAGGTAGACTCTGTATCTAGGAGGTAGACTCTGTATCTAGGAGGTAGACTCTGTATCTAGGAGGTAGACTCTGTACCTAGGAGGTAGACTCTGTACCTAGGAGGTAGACTCTGTATCTAGGAGGTAGACTCTGTATCTAGGAGGTAGACTCTGTACTAGGAGGTAGACTCTGTACCTAGGAGGTAGACTCTGTATCTAGGAGATAGACTCTGTTCTAGGAGGTAGACTCTGTACCAGGGTCGTCTGCATGGGTACCTCCGTCTTACCTATTTCCGCCGCCAAACAGCAGGGTTCGCTTTGCTGTCTTCCGGCGTGAAGGGTAAGATAGGCAGTGAAATTACTGGGTACTGTGACTTTACATCTTATGTCACAAGTTGGCAACGTACACTTTGGTTCTTATGAGGTTTGCGGATTTGCTGCGAATCTCGTGGGAACCACATGTACTATAGGCGACTGTTACCACTTACCATCAGGTGGGCAGCCTGCTTGTTTGCCAACTTTAGCAATAAAAAAAAAAAAAAACTCTACCTAATTCCGACCTCTGACAATAAGTGGCGAGTCACTGACCATTATTAATAATCCATACTAATATTATAAATGGAAAGTGCGTCTGTCTGTTTGTCCGTCTTTCACGGCAAAATGGAGCAACGAATTGACGTGATTTTTTACGTGGACATAGTTTAAGGGATGGAGAGTAACATAGGTTACTTTTGACGTGACAACGTCTATTAAATTGGTACGGCGTGGAGTCATTCTCGAAAACAGCGTAACGGCCGAATCTGACGCCACACGGAGTCCACGAACGGCGTAACGGCCGATCTGACGCCACACGGCAACATAATAAAAATATAAATGTTATACATTACTTTATTTTAAATAATTTCATTGCACCCAGAAAAAATTACCATGTAATGGACGTTTTTTATTATATTTATTAATATTAATATTTAAATATATTTATATTAGTTATTAATATATTTAATTATAGTGATTTATTTTTGCCTGCTGCTTGATTTATTCGGCGGTTAATAATGATAATGAATGCTACCAGAATGTAGATCTATTCAAAAAATCCAGAAAACTAGATAACTCTATTGCGTTTATCTATAACTTGCAGTAATGTGACCACATTTCAGTGACTACGTTTAAACTGACTGACTATTATGCAATTTAAATACCAATATGTGAGCGCATTAAATATTATTTACTCTTTTCCAACAGACCTGTTAGTCCTCATTTTAAACATTGAATTAAGTGTCATATAGTAGGTCCCTATTGTAATCATCCAATTTTCTTTTTAAATTTTAACATACATGCTTCCTTTTTTAGATGTAAAAAATCTTTCGATAGTTCTTTTTAATTTCATGTCTGTCAGTAAATGTTTAGGAATATTATCTTTTATATACTTTTCTTTTTTGACGTGACAACGTCTATTAAATTGGTACGGCGTGGAGTCATTCTCGAAAACACCGTAACGGCCGAACCTGACGCCACACGGAGTCCACGCCTACTTTACCCCCACCCCTAGAGCGCCCGAAGGCATACTCGAAACGGCGTAACGGCCGATCTGACGCCACACGGCAACGTAATAAAAATATAAATGTTATACAGTGTATTGTGTTTGCTGAGCGATTTTGGAGAATGAGTATATATTTGTATGTATATATGTATGTATGTATATATATATGTATGTGTATGTGTATGTATGTATGTATTTGTATATTTAGATTATTGCATATTATTTGTGTTGTATATGGCACATGCACTCATATGCACACACATACACTCTTTCACACACACACACACACACACACACACACGCACACACACACACACACACCCTCACACACACACACACACACACACACACAGTCATAACCCCATCTGCTAATGGGTTTTTATTTTTAGTGTCATGTGTAATTTTAATTCTTAGTTTTTGTTTCTATAGAATAGGTTAGTCAACTGCATTAAGAATGCTTATTTAAATAATGAAAATCCGTTTTTGGCTGTATGTATTGTATTCTTAGGTTAATAGTTTTATTTAAGACCTGTGGATTTTGTAAACTGAAATAAATAAATAAATAAAATAAAATTGCTTTATTTTAAATAATTTCATTGCACCCAGAAAAAATTACCATGTAATAGACGTTGTCACGTTCAAATATCGACAGTAGACGGAGTTCTACAGACAACCAATATTTTATCCCGTTCTAGTGCACAGATTTTCATGCGATTTTCATCAATAGATACAGTGATTCTTGAGCAAGGTTTTGCGGTATTTTTTATCTCGGAAAAACGGATAGTCCCACGGGAAGCGCGATAAAACCTTCGCGGCATAAACCGACTTCCGCGCATATGTAGCCGTGGGCAAAAGCTATGACCCTTATTAACCCTCTATAGACCCAATCCCGAAATACACGCGGGCGAAGCCGCGGGCAGAAAGCTAGTAAAACATAAGAATGACTTACCTGATACGACTTGCCACAAATATGGCACAGGTTTTCTTTGGACTTGTGGTTATGTACATTTTGCATGTGCACGTAAAGCGACGTGTGGCATTTGAATGGCTGCAAACAAAACGCTCTCGTAAACTGGCTCGTCTATTTAATTAACGAATCGAAAGTGCTATAGGGTTCGTAAAATTTTAATAGGCAGCAAATAAATACGAGTGTTCAAAACTTGCGACGAACTTTTGTAACATAAAATTAAAAATATTTTTTTTTTTATAATAAGCCTTTATTAAATGCGCTAAAAAGACAAAATAAACTTTTACATATAAAAGCTTATCGTTAAAGTATTCTATAAGTAAGGAAATCTCGCGACATCACTTATATTAAAAAAAAAAATACTTTTAATTTATTTTCCGACTAAAAAACCAAGCTTAGTAAACCCTTTCATTTGATGCCCATATTGTAGGGGCGCATTAATTGGTCCACCATCTTGGGAAAGTCCGCCATATTGGATTAAGACACGTCACATTATTTATCGAGGTGTTCTTTGCAAGCCCTTTCATTTGATACCTATATTGTAATGGTGCATTAAAAATAATTGATAAAAATAAAGATTTCTTTTCCTTATTTTTTTCTTGGCAAGCCCTTTTATTTAATACCCATATTGTAGGAGTGCGTTAAAAATAATTGGTCCGCCATCTTGGGTACGCCGCCATACAATGACGTCACGCAGTTAATCAAGCAATGTCATCCAAACTGAACGTGTATACAAAATTGCAGCTCAATAATATTAGGTTCTAAGATTCCAACCGAACATACAAACATTCATACATTGCAAGTTAAATAAAAGCTTGTAAAAATCAGTTTAAACAAAACAGAGCAAATAAAATTGAAAGTAACGTTTTGATTTGGAAAAAATTTATTCCATATAATGTGTTCACCTTATTGCAGAGCTGGCAACGAAACTTGACTTTCTGAAGGTGTTCCCAGTCGATGTGGTCCCGCAGTTTAATTTTGTTCACAAACTTCTTCCCACAATCGTTGCATTTAAATCTGGAAGAGAAGGAGAAGAAGAATAAATCACTGCTTGAAAAACGTATCTTCAAGATACCAATTAGAGATGTGTCAATCTTTAACCCAAAGTAAGCTCTGTAAGGCTTGTGCTATGGGAACTAGGGCAACGGATAGACATACATATATAAATATTTTTTATAGAAATTTATATCATCAACCATGTTAAAGGTACAAATGCACAATTGCAATTCATCACACAAACATCTGCCCCCACCGGGATTCGAACCCGGGACCTCAGAGATGGCGACCCCTTGAAATCGGTGTACTATCCACTCGACTATGGAGGTCGTCAGATTCACTGATTCAAATCTCTACGAGGGCCGCTACTTA
>JAYEAL010000805.1:0-40651 GCA_036419045.1 Scirpophaga incertulas
GTGCAGAACGCCAGGTGGTGGTCTTTCATTTTTCCCTTTATAAATACGTATTTTCATGACTATCCCCGAAGACTCGCAGAGTTCGTATAATTTTATGCCGTATTTATGTTTTTTATTCTTGATATACTGCCGGAAAACTAATCTACCTCTCCACAGAACCATCGACTCGTCAATACTCAGATTAGCTTCAGGATAGTAGAGATCAGCCATAACATTGTTGAATCTGTCTAGTATCGGTAGTATTTTATGAAGTCATGATATCGATGCGTCGTCGTTCTCAGAAAAGCGGAAATATCGCAGCAATAGTTGGAATCGATTTCTACTCATGATTTGTCTAAAAAGTGGTAAGTTATAAAGCGGATCTAACTTCCAGTAATGATCAATTGTAAGTAACTTAGTCAATCCCATATATAGCAACATACCAACAAACTTGCGCATTTCCGTGATAGTGGTGTCTTTCCAGTATCTAAATCGTGCGTGTTTTTGTAAGGGACCAACCATGCGATGAGCGTAATCATTAGTTAATGATTATTAGATGATTCTCCTAAAAACGGAAATCGTTGCGGTCTTGCTGAATCCATTTTCCACTGAAATTCTGGATCACAAGACGGCCCGTCGTCTCCAGGTGGTGGCGACGGTGCTGGTGGTGGTGCCTCTTCATCGGCTTCATCAGACGAATCACTTTCCGTTGTCGTATTTTGATTTTCATCCATCTCATGATCGTAATCGTCACCGGACCCCGGAGAAAAATCCCCGTCATCTGACGATTCTTCTTCATAAAGAACGGAAATAATTTGATGTTCTTGTAGATGTCGCCCTAAACGTATATTTCGATTTTCGACGACCACTTAAAATACGTTGATTCGATCCGCATCCACGTGGCATGGCGAAAAATCAACCTAATTCAACGTGTATTTCATCGCACGCAGCGCGCCACACTAAGTATGACACAATAATTCGATCGGGTGGCGTGATCTAGTTGGGAAAGAGACAGAAGATGAAATGGTTTTCTACGTAATACTACGTACTCGGCACCCCGTTTAAAACCGGCAAGTGTGGTGCCAAATCTACGTAATATATAAAATTTGAAAATTGAGACGAAGACACGGCTGAAGGCATTTGTAGCCACGGCCGGTAAAATAAATTTAAAAAAAATGTCATCTTATAGCCACACAGTTGAGAACTTTTGTACTCCTGTTGAAAGGATGAGTATACTTCTTCATCTTGTAAAGTGTTTTGTACGTGTTTAGCTGGTGTACTAATGTTTGTATTTTTATTTTTCAGGTGATCCGTAGATTGCTAGGTAGATGTTGGAGACGATAATGAAGTGTGTGACAAACGATCTGGAAACTTGGGTTTCAAGATATGAATGCGATTACGACGATATGAGCCATCATTAGTGTTTATAGTGAATGACCTAGATTGTTTACCTGTGTTTAAGCCTGGTGTCCAAATACTATGTGGATGTTTTTTAAAATATATTGTATCTCCCTTGTGGACAGGTGGTAAGTGTTTTGAGCGTGTGTTGTGATAAAGCTGTGACTTTTCATTTTGTCATTTCATTTTTTCCTTTATAATTAACAACATTGGGATGTAATATTTTTTTTGTGATAGGTAACTTTGATCGTAATGTTTTCGACATGAGTAACTGAGCAGGCCATGCGGCAGCTACATGACGCTACGTTTCGCGTATGTCGTGTAGCAGTGCAAATAATAGCAGTGTTGTACTTCGATGATCAAAATTTGTGAAATTGGGAATATTTATAATAGATGTACTAGAATCTTATTAGAATAAAATAAATAGTAATGTAGTTTTTAATAGTCAAATAAGTAGTGTTTTCTTTAGTAACGTTTACATACCTTTTTTTGTAATTCGTTGTATTGTGTGATTACGTATCGTCAAAATAAAGACTGTCAAAAGCCTCTTATATCGAGTTGGTCATCCAAATGATGTCAATGCAATGAACCAATTTTAATACGAATGTGAGTTGTACATGAAATTTAACGAATGGTCAAACGTATGGTCCGATAAATTACGCTTACTACTATGATACAATCATTAAAAGTTATCGTGTATCGCACAATATATAATATGGTTTTAAGTACAAACAGTTTGCATTTTAAAGTAATAAGTTTTGGTTTCTAATATTTAATCAATAGGGATCAAAAATGTTAGATTTATGGTACTAAATAATAAATAATCAATTGTATATTCAGAGTCAGATCAGTATTACTGATCTAAGTAGAGATTTTGTAACACGGCGATTGATGGGCAAACGTAATTGAATAAAATGAATTTATATTAATTTTAAATAAAGACCATTTTTAGGTGTATTTCTGTATTGTCAAATAGCAATTTATGGATCTGGCTTATCAACATAACATTTCTTAAGGATGTTCTTTACGGTACCTATGGCTCGTTCAACCATTCCATTAGAACGACTATATAGGACTTGAGGTAATTAATTTTCTATTGATATTCTGAAGTAAATGTTGCAGTCATGCGAGTTAAAAGGTGGTTCAATGTCGGACTGAATGAATATACTTTGGAATGCCATGTCTAGTAAAAATCGACTTCTTCTTGTCTGTCCGTTGTTGGAGTAAATGCACGTTATCAAAGTATTCTACTTTTATTTAATTACCACCCTATCAACCTCATCGCAGTTCTCTCGTACATCTGGTCCTTCGTTTGGAAAGAGAATACAGAAGATTCGTGTGAAATATTGCAAGAAGTGTTGTGTAGTAAGGAGTTCGTTGCTAATTAACAACGACGACACCAACACAACCGCCGAACATCCAACCGATCAAGGTCAGACTAAGCCATTTCTACACTAAAGTAAGAAAAAACCTGCCGACAGTGCATTTGAACATTGCCGCCAATTGCATAATTACAGTGCAGTTGCATGCAGGATTTCTAAAACCAATCGAAAATTCGAATTCATATTCGTCATTATCAGTTTGAGGTTGGTCAATGGTCACTTATTGCTTATTGGATAACGCCGCCGGAAGTACACGCTTCAAGTCAAGTGTTACGTTTATTTTTCCTCGACTTCTGATTCGTCGAAATAACGTCAACGTCACTTTCGGTATATATCACCGTGTTCTGATTGGCCGAATTGAATGGTGCTCGCGTTCCCGGATATACGTAGTTCCAGAAATCTCAGCGTGTGTCGCTGTCGCTGCGCATCGTCTATTCTATAGCGTCGTTTTGTCTCGCTCGACTCAAGCGCAAAGAGGAACTCATACCGTAATCCGCCATTTTGTGTGTAACCTAACCTTAGTCGGTCATTCAACAACGGCGTAGTATAATTTAGTTAATGTTTAGCTTAGTGTTAACCATTGATTTTTTTTGTAATTTTATCGTGATAAGTTAATTAAGTATACATTATGTCGGAAGCTAGTGAAAATGATGGCAAAACTGTACTTTTATGAAAACGTGGTGCTTTAAAAGGTGTGCTCACGAAATTGTTTAATTACTTTGACAACAATAAATGTGATATTACACAACAAATGCTACAAATCAAAGAAGAGCGTATTAGGGAAACTTTCATAAAATTAAACCTTGACATTTGTGGTATTGATCCTGAACTTGACGATATGGACGCCGTGGAGCCCAAATATTTAGAAACGCTCGTATTCATTAAACAATGTCAAAGTAAAGTTTTGGTTCAACAGCACGAGCCACAGCAAAATAGTACCAAATTGCCACAAATTGACATTCCTCAGTTCAACCGGTAAGTACTGTAACTACAAAACATTTATAGGGCAATTTGATGCACTTATACACGATAACAAAAGTATAGCCGATATACAAAGGTTATTTTATTTAAGAAAATTTGTACAATATGAACCATATGAATTAATAAAAAATTTGCCTGTTGTATCAGAGAGCTATTCCGAAGCTAGAAAAATTTTAAATGATAGATACGATAATGTTTACAAAATAACTAATGAACACATAACTATTTTATTAGATATACAACCTATTTTAAAGTCAAATTCATATAATATTAGGCAATTTATATCAACTGTCAAACAGCAATTGGCTGCTCTAAAAAATTTAAATCATGATGTAGAATCATGGGATCCTGTTATTCTTTGTATCCTTACACGCAAGCTAGATATATATTGTAACCGAGAATATCAGTTAATTAGAGACAATGAAAAGCCATCAATAAATCATTTTATTGAATTCTTAGAGAAGCGTGCACTAGCACTCGAGAATGCAGCAGGTGACAAGGTTCATGGACAGTCGGGTATGCCTAAGGCAGCACATATGGCTGCAATAAGGAGTGATGCAGGAGCAGATGTGAATAAGTCTGTACCGCCATCTCCCAGCTGTGTACTATTTAAGTTACCCCATAAATTGTTTTTATGTCCAAAATTTAAATTAATGACAGCGACAGAAAGGTTAAAAAATGAAGATTTTATTTCAAATGCGAGGTGTGCAAAGAAAAGCACAACACATTGCTGCACCAGGATAAGGCAGAGTGTCCGGTGACATTGTTCCTGGAAGCTGGTTCCAAGCAAGTTGTTTTGCCTACAGCACGAGCAAAACTTCTTGCCAGTAATGGCACTGAACTGCCCGTCAAAACCCTTTTTGCTAGCGGATCACAGATTAACAAAAGAGCTTGCAGATTTATGAAAGTTAAAGCTATTAGACATAAATACCCCTGTAGTAGGTATAGGCAATAATGTCTGCAAATCAAGAAATTATGTACAAATAAAATTATATTCTCTCGTTAATGATTTCAGTATTACTGTTACCTGTTATATATTAAATAGTAGGTATCACTGAAAAGTTACCACAAGCTAAATTCTCTACAAAAGAATTTAAATTGCCACTCGATATAAGTTTAGCTGATCCGAGTTTCAACGTTCCAGGTGTGGTGCACATATTATTAGGTGCGGATGTATTTTTCCAGGTGTTGTTGCCTACTGAACCCCAATTGAGCCTGTCGGGTTTGAGGGATGTCGAGAGTAGCAGCGCCACACCAACCCTGTCTGTATACACACTCAATTTGGACATGTTATCGCTGGCTCGGTGCATAGTGAGCATAACTCCAAACAAGTAACTTCTTTATTTTGTAAACGATGTGATAAGACTTTGCATGACACCCTTTCTCTATTTTGGCAATCAGAAAGCGTTCCTGAATTTTTCTGTGACACATTACCAGAACATCAAACATGTGAAAAGTTATTTTGTGACACCGTTCAATTAGATTTACAGAAAAATAAATTTCAAGTTGCATTACCTCTCAAGGTGCCTTTAGAGAAAGTTAATGACATGTTAGGAAATTCTTTCAATTTAGCTTTAAAAAGATTTCACAATTTAGAAATTAGATTTAAAAAAGATAGTTTACTTTATCAGTTGTATAAAGATTTCATACATAATTATTTAAAAGATGGTCACGGAACAGTCATTGACATCAGTCAGTATGACTTTTGTACTGATCCTGTATACTTTTTACCACATCATCCTGTTCTAAGACTTGACAAGAAAAAACCACCAAATGTAGGGTAGTTTTTGATGGATCAATGAAGACCAGTACCAAAACTTCACTCAATGATTTGCTATTAAATGGACCCGTAGTTCAAAAAGAATTAGTTGATATATTATTATTATTCAGAGTGGATAAATACATTTTCATTACTGACATCAAAAGTATGTTCAGACAAGTTTCTTTAGACCCAAAATATAGGTCATTACAAAACATCCTTTGGAGGGACACCCCCAAGGACAGTATCAATTGTATTCAATTGAATACAGTGACATATGGACTCAAAAGTTCTAGTTATTTAGCAACAAGATGTTTAAAAGAATTAGCAGATAAACATCAAAGTACATTGCCGCTAGCTGCATTTGTTGTAAACAACTGCACATATGTCGATGACGCACTAGTATCTCAAAATTCTATAGATCTTTTAATTGAATGTAAAAGAAAGCTTTGTGAACTACTTGAGATAGGTGGTTTTGAGTTACATAAATGGTTTTCAAATAGTACTCAATCGCTTAATGAAATTCCTAAGGAACAGCAACATTTTGATCACATCGAATTAGAAAAATGTGATCTCATAAAAATTTTAGGTATAAATTATAATATTGCAAATGACTCATTCACGCTTTCAAGTCCAAAGAGCACTACTGAAATGCCTGTTACTAAGCGCACTATTTTAAGCTTCATTGGCCAATTTTTTGACCCACTTGGCTTAGCTGGACCTGTTGTGGTCAAAGCAAAGATCATAATGCAAAGGTTATGGCAAGCTAAAATTCACTGGGATGCGCAGCCGCCCATGATTTATTAATGCATGGAGTGAATTTTATAATAGCTTAAAGTCAATGTCAGCCATTGATATTCCACGCCACATAAATTTAAGTGAAGCAATTCGCTTTGACATTGTTGGTTTCGCTGATGCAAGCAACACTGCTTATGGATGCTGCATTTATTTAAGAGTTATCGACATGTCGAATAATGTTAAGGTGTCTTTGCTGCAGTCCAGGTCACGTATAAATCCTTTAAAGCAATGTCTGACTATTCCTAAGCTTGAGCTTAATGCTGCTGTGCTACTAGCAAAGTTAGTTTCCAGGGTCCACTCCAAATTGAAACTTAAATTAAAAATTAATAACATAATATTATACTCTGACTCTCAAATTGTTTTATCATGAATCAAAACCAACATAAGTGTTTTAAATCCACATGTTGCAAATAGGGTAAAAGCTATAACTCAACCTACTCAAAAATGTCAATGGTCTTACATAAACACTAATCAAAATCCCGCTGATTGCTTAAGTAGAGGAATGTTGCCACATGAATTACGGTGCCATGGCCTATGGTGGCAAGGTCCCGATTTTATTAATTCATGTGAATATTCTTGTGAAAATTTACCATACCCAACAATAAACACAAATGAGATACCCGAACTGAAACACTCTGCATTCTCGAGTGCATTGACATGTGTCTTAAAAAGTGAAACTTTGTGTTTAGAATTTCTTAACAAGTACTCTAGTATAGGTAAAATGCAACGTATATTAGCATACATCCTGCGGTTTGTAAGGAATGCAAGGAATAAGGATAATAAAAATGTAAACAATTATTTATCAAGTAAAGAATTACATGGTTCATTGATGCTTATTATAAAATATGAACAGCATAAATATTATAAGGAAGATATTGTAAATTTAACTTGTAAGAATAAAATTGTTAAAAGCAATTTAAAGCCTCTGTATCCATTTGTTGATGGCGAAGGCTTAATTAGAGTTGGTGGTCGTTTAGAAAATGCAACTGTGTCATACGATCAAAAACACCCAATCATCTTGCCTCGAGATTCTTGTGTCACAGAGTTAATTATTCAAAATGAACACATTAAGAATCTCCATGGAGGACAAAAATTTGTATTAACAGCCATTAATCAAAAGTTTTGGATTGTTTAAGGCATGAGAACTGTTAAGAAAATTATTCATAAGTGTATTATTTGTTTTAAATTAAAGGCAGACACAGCCAAACAACTTATGGGTTCCTTACCTTATGATAGAACAAATATTATAGAATAGACCATTTCAGAAAATTGGATTAGATTTTGCTGGACCAATTTTTATAAAACAGTCACGTATTAGAAAGGCTCTTCAAACTAAGGCATATGTTTCAGTGTTTGTTTGTTTTGTAACAAAAGCCATACATTTAGAACTGGCCTCAGATTTAAGAACAGAAACCTTTTTAGCATGTTTAAGACGGTTTATAGCGCGTAAAGGTCTTCCAACAGACATATATTGTGATAACGCCTCTACCTTTAAGTGTGCAAATAGTAAATTAATTAATTAAGTTAAATAATTGTAAAAATCATCAAAAGGAAGTTCATAATTTTTCAGCCCAAAAAGGCATTAATTTTCATTTTCTGCCATCATCATCATCTCATCAGCCTCTTCTTCCACTGCTGGACATAGCCTCTTCTCTCTTTCTGCCATGTTACTCCCCTATATTTGCAGGCTTGGCCGAAGCTGGAGTCAAAAGCATGAAATTTCACTTAAAGCGAGTTGTTCAAAAATCTTTGCTCACATATGAGGAAATGTATACTGTATTGTCTGAAATAGAGTCAATATTGAATAGTAGACCGCTCATGCCTATGTCAAATGACGTAAGTGATTTCTCATGTTTAACACCTGGCCATTTTTTGATTGGGTCAGCATTAAATGCCTATCCTCAACCTGTTGTCCATCAGACAAACAGATTACAATTTTGGAAAATGTGTAATGAAAAAAAAATATAATTTTGGAAAATATGGAGCAAACAATATTTAAATATTTTACAAGCACGCCCTAAGTGGCGAGATGCCCACATTAATGTCAAAGTTGGCTCATTAGTCATTTTAAAAGAAGACGGTGTAGCGCCGTTATATTGGCCTCTAGCTCGAATCACACAAATATTTCCTGGTGCTGATAAAAAAGTTAGAGTTGTAGAAGTAAAAACAGTCAACGGCAAAGTGCATAGATGGTCAATTGTAAAAATTGTTTACTTCCGATAGATAGTTAAGTATCATATGTTTTGTTGATCCACATTATATAAGGCTTATAACTATAGTATGTAAGTAAAACAGTTACAGTTTATTCCTTTATATTTTTATTTTTGTTTTCTTTTGTGTTTGGGCAGTATGTTGGAATATCCAACATTTTAATGGCAACCTTAAACATTAAGTAATTTTTAAATTTATTATTATGGCAACATAGCCTTTTGTATCGGCGTCATTAATTTTTTGCATTCACCCCTTCTTCTTTCTGTCCGTTGTTGGAGTAAATGCACGTTATCAAAGTATTCTATTTTCATTTAATTACCACCCTATCAACCTCATCGCAGTTCTCTCGTTCAATTATTTATTAGTATCAATATTGACTTGTTTTCTATCTTTTTGGTACATCTCTGCATCACCCGAAGGTTGACTGGCAGAAAATGCCTCGGGCATTAAGTCCGCCTTTGTACACTTTTTTTTATTGTACATGAAGTATAAATAAATAAATAAACAAGGAAGTGAGATATTGCAGAACAAAGAAGGGCCTGTGTATCTCGACATGGCTCAAAGATAAAAGGTGATTGTCGTCATCTTTCAAAGGAATGGTTTTATAAAGTGATGCCTAGTGGTGAAAAAATTCTGTGGTCATGGATGGTATATTCTCCTATATCAAATAACCTGTACTGTTTTTGTTGTCGTTTATTTGCTGTCACTTACACACAAACAACATTCACAACTGGGTTTCAGAAGTGGTGGAAACTAAATTCTAAAGTATCGGACCACGAAACTTCATGTGAACATTTAAAATTTCGAAAAGTGGAAAACTTTGGAAATGAGATTAAAATCTCATGCGACAATAGATGACGCAGTCTTGCAATTAGTGAATACGGAAAAATAGAAGTGGAAAAATCTTTTATCTAGATTATTGGATATAACTTTGTTTCTGGCTAAACAAAACCTAGCATTTCGTGGACATGATGAGGGACAAGAGTCTTCAAACAAAGGTAATTTCTTAGAGCTAGTTAAACTGCTGTCAAAGTATGATACAGTATTGAAAGAAAATATCTTATATTTGGAGCAGGAAGAATCACCTAAAGTAACATATTTATCGCCAAAAATACAAAATGAGTTGCACGCATTATCAATTATCCAAGCCTATATCGATATTGTTTAATCTATCTTTAAAACGTCGAGTGATGCCTGAATTATGGAAACGATCATATATAACACCTGTTTTAAGAGTGGAAATAAGCATAACGTCGAAAATTACAGGCCTATTTCTAAATTAAGCACAATTCCGAAACTTATCGAATAAATCATTTATGATAAGATTCTTCCAGATTTAACACCGATTTTTATTCAAGAACAACATGGCTTCTTAGATAAAAATCAACTGAATCAAACTTGTTGGAATTTGTTGACCAGATTTTCCGGGCCATGGAACAGGGATTCCATGTGGATGCGGTGTGTACCGACTATTCGAAAGCATTTGACATGATTTCTCACAGTATTTTAATAAGGAAACTTGAATTAGTCAGTATGCACGGTGACTTGCTACGTTGGTTCATATCATACTTAAGAGATCGAAGTCAAGTGGTTGCTATTAAGGGCTATTGTTCAAGTTTTGTTCCTGTTACCTCTGGTGTCCCGCAAGGACTCCCATCTAGGATCGCTTTTCTTTAACGTATTTGTAAACGATGTTATTTCTTACTTTAGGCATAGTAGTTGCCTACTATATGCTGATGATAAAAAAATATATAAGGTTATAAAATCTGCAAATGATTACTTTTTGTTGCAGGATGATCTACATAGACTATGTCATTACTGTCAAGTAAACTGCCTGAATTTGAATGTCAAAAAATGTAGTGTAATCTCGTATACTAGGAAAAAAAGATAATTAACTTTAATTATAATTTAAATAATGAGCCAGTTACTAGGACATGTTCCGTTAAGATTTAGGACAGTAAACATATAGATAACATTTCCAATAAAGCTTATCGACTTTTAGGTTTTATTTTGAGAACAGGAAAAGAGTTTAAAGAATGCAGTACCATAATTACCCTGTTTAACGCTCTGGTCAGACCAATTTTAGAGTATGCATCAAGTGTATGGAATCCTCAATATAAAATTTACATTGAATGTTTGGAAAGTATTCAATCAAAATTAATCAACAATTTAAAATTTAAAGCTTCACGCACTGGAAAGGCGTTTAATCCTCTCTGTTTGAAATCACTAGAGAGTCGGCGCACATGTAAAGATCAAATGTTGTTATTCAAAATTCTATCTAATATTATTGACTCCCCGTACCTTTTAAGTAGACTAAGTTTTAAAGTTCCTCGTTTAGATACTCGACGGACTAATTGTTTGTTTCACATCCCTTTTTCACGAACTAAATATGCTGGAAATTCCTTTATTATTATAAGAGCTTGTAATAAATACAATAATTCATTTTCTGATACTGATATATTTACCATGTTACTTCCCAAATTTAAACGGTCTATATCAGATGATTCATGATTTATATCTAGTTGCATGTTATTATAGGTACTTACTTTAATTAAGTTACTTTACGTTTTACCCACATTCATTTTTATCTTTTGAAAACATGAATTTGTGATATGGGGTAACTTTGCTGGTTGGTGATATTTTTAAGTTGAATTTATTGTAAGAACTACTGTACCGTTTTTACCCTAATAAATATTAAAACTTTCAGGGTTTATTTCTCCAAGATTTTGCTTCATCACATTCGCGTTGTAAATACGAGTAACGTAATAAGATCTCCTGGTAAAGTGAAACCAAACGATGTTAATGTTTGTGTTTTTCCACTGGATCCAGGTTTGTTGCCCAAGTGTTTCTTGGTAGAGGCGTGCGTGAGATAGTTCAGCTACCATTGATGTTCCCGTGCAATTGCTTTTGTTACATCATTAGTGTCTAACAAAAGCCAGTCTTTAAAAGTCAGATCTTTTAACTACTGTTATCTAAAATTTTGAACACGATGTTGCGATAATGTGTTACCTTCCTTTTTTCTTGTTCAACCACCTTCTTTGGGTAATTTTCTAGGCGGAATTAAAGTAAACGGTCACTGTTTCCTTCATTATTCTCATAATGAGACTTATTACTTTTATTACACCTCTAAACAATGGAAATAATTTGGTATTAAGAATAGAAATCTTCTCTTTTTTACAAAAAAAAAAAAGTTTTACGTAGTGAAAGCAAGAAGCAAGAAAGCAAGATTGCAACTCCTTAGATACTAAATTCGAACAATTTCTTTTTTAAACAACCTAGGCTAAGCTTTATAGAGTCTGATTGAACAAATATCCATCTATTATTAGATAGTGGTGGCCATTGATCTAGATTTCCGATTACAAATTTAGTTTGACATTCTAAAGGTATCTTATTTACTATTTTTGTAAGTAGGTTACTCTCACAACAAGGTTTCACTTCAGATAAGAATACATGAGGAATATCACAAACATAGCTGCTAGGAAATAGTAAATCACATTTACTCAAGTATTGTAATAATGTTCTTCTTGCATTTAATCTGATGAATTTCAAGAAAAAATTCCAAATTGCAATATTCGACGAAAAATCTATAAAAAAATTGAAGTTTAGTTGAACATGCTTATCAATATTAAATCAGTCTTCAATTTGGAATTTATTGTAAAACCTAAAGATACCTTTTCAGGATATTTCTGCAGTGTTGTTATCTGGTGGTACAATATTTGGTTCTGTCAAATCTAAAACAGCACAAAACTTTTTAATTAAGAAATTTAATTTTTGGGTCTGATAATGTTCAATACAGTCAATCAGCTATAGGTCTTAACTTGTTTTATCTACCTACCTATATTTGCTAGTCCATCTACATTCTTTGAAGTATCAGGGTGTGAAAGATCTGAAATGAAAAATAGCTCAGTCCATGTGCCACACATTGAATTTATTAAAAAAATTTCCTTCCTCACACTAGTAATTCCAATTTACAGTATCATTATAATAGCAAGAATAAAAATGTATTATTATACCTAACTCTGCTGTGTGATTAGAATTAGAATCTAATTCTTCTGTGCGACTTGTCTCTGTATCTGAAATGATAACAAACTTAGAAATCAATCTAAAATACACATTTCTCTGGAGAATTTACTACTTCCAATAACAGATTCCTACTGTACCAAACAAAAACATACTGTTTCCTCTCATTGTCTTTTCATACTATTTGTTGTGTGGGGCTGCGCTTGCTGATGATTTTGGTGGATCGGTACTTCCGAACTCGTCGCACGCGAGTAGGATGTTATTGGGCACGCTAGACCACCTACCGTTCCTACGGCTCACTCCGTTCGCCTCCGTCATTCACGGTGTCTTAGCGTGCCCAATAACATCAGTGGTTTACCTTGATTAACAAATGGAACGGTTTGAATCTTATTTACTTACCTTCCGTTTCTGTTCATTCTTTTCATCTTCGTCTCACGACTTACGCTTCATTCCAAATTATTCGATACTGTTTTGATTTATAAATAACAGTGTAATAATTGAAGTGACTCATTATTGACTAAACCATTTAACGCAGCAACCGTGAAATTTGTAAAACAACCACAATCGTTGTATCTAACTGATATCTATGTTGAAACTCAGAAGAGTAATTTACGTCATGGAGAGTTATTGCCTAATTCAGTACGGTGCATTATTTGTGGACCGTCGAATTGTGGAAAAACAAATTTACTGATTGGTCTTCTTGTACACAAGGATGGACTAAAATTTAAGAATGTTTATGTATATTCGAAAACCTTGTACCAACCTAAGTATGTTTTTTAGAAAGAGTATTGCAAAGAGTACCTAGTATTTCTTTTCAAAAATATCTTGAAAATGAGAATATAGTACAAGTTAAAGATGCGAAACCTAATTCAGTGACAGTTTTTTGACGATGTTGCTTGTGAAAATCAAAATAACATACGTGATTATTTTGCAATGGGAAGGCACAAAAACATCGATTGTTTTTATTTAAATCAAACATATAGTAAAATTCCTAAGCAGTTAATAAGAGACAATGCAAATCTTATCATTCTTTTTAAACAAGATGAAATCAACATGAAACATGTTTACGATGAGCACGTTAATACAGATATGACATGGATTGAATTTCGTAAGCTGTGTTCAAAAATATGGAGTGAACCTTTTAGTTACATAGTAATTAATAAAGATTGTGCTAAAAATATGGGATGTTACAGAAATAAATTTGATACGTTTGTAGTCTTTGATTAAGCATATATAAATAAGATGGTTACTAAAAAATAATTATTATATAAAAGACGCTTAACCGATTACGATCTATTAACACCGATATGGAAAAATCATTAAAAAGCAAAATTGTTGATGCTGCTGCAGCTGTGATGAGAAAAAGGTACGGCAAATGAGAGATATTGAAACTGACAGAGCGCAAGCACTAGAAACTGTTTTCAAGCCAGTAACAGAATCTCTTTATGTAATTGCTACCGCTAGTAAACAAACTCCATTTTTGCATTCTATACATGAAGAAGCTAAAGTTCCACTGACTTCAGAGAGTTTACAGATTAAAAGATCTGAAAACAGTGATGATGACTACGCTTCTGAAAGTTTACATAATAAAGGATCTGAAAGCAGCGATGTTGACGACGAAGGAGAACATGAATCTGACATTCACAGTACCTCTTCTTATGAATCAGTACTTGAAGAAAATCAGGATTTTGATACATCGTCCTGGTCCGTATATTCAGAAGCTTTGAAAGATATACCCTTTGGAGTAAGAGTAGAGCGCGACAAACTAATGCTAGGTTCTGCTCGCGTAATCATCAACGATCAATTTATTACCGTTGGTGAACGTAAATATCAAAATACATCTGGTTTAAAACAGTTGTTGCTTAAGAAACATGTAGACTTAAGATTAATTACACCCAGTGATATGCAAAATTATAAGTTGATGCTACTTGACACAAATGCACATCGTCGAGATTACCCAAGCAAACCAATAAAAAGTAATAAGGGTCAAAAATATTTGCAAGTTATTAAACCTCTTTTCAAATCAAATACAGTTCAGTGTAATCAACCGAAAGGAAAAGGATTATCCTTGATAAAGAAGTGGAAAAAAGATGTAGATTATGTTTATTGGGATGATCCGAATGAATTAGTCGAAAGGCTGAAATTATTGATCGCATCCCGTGATGCTGGTAACACAGGTTAGACAATGAGATAATATCTATCATCGAAGAATTACGTGAGAGTAAAATTATTAAATAAATAAATGTTTTATCATTTCCGTAGTTCATTTAACTATTTACTTTTCTGTACATCACACCTTAAACCTGTGTAAAATTATTTTCTTACTTACCATGAATGTTGACAAGTTTGGTAACTTTATTCATAAAAGAATGCGTTATCTGAACTGATAGAGTTTAATGAAAACGCATTAACAAAGTCGGAAAACGGACATTACGATTTAAAATCGTCAAGACTGAGAAGACTACAAGATGCAATAGAAGAAGACGATGCTGTGAACAAGGGTTATGTAGATCAGTTGAGTGCAAACACGATTAACGAATGTTATAAGCTCATAGGTTCGCTCCGTTCTCAAATTATAATAGATGATCAAAAAATGGTTCAGGCTATTTTAAAAGAAAAGATACCTAACATTTTAAGTCAGTTAGAAGATAATTTTTACACAATAGTAGATGTCGATAAATTACTTCTTAAAAAATCGTAATGACAAAACAACAGATTGTAAATGAAATACACAAAGCTGCTAGAAGAAATTTTCTTCGTCGCCGTGTTATTCTAAAGGGGTTTAGTGACCTGTGGCAAGCAGATTTAATGGACATGCAAAATCTGAAAAAGTATAATAAAGGTTACAATTACATTTTGGTGGTGATTGACTGCTTCTCGAAGTATGCTTGGGCAGAGCCATTGAAAACAAAAAATAAATTTGATGTTAGTCGAGCATTTAGAAACATACTCATCAATAGTCGTGAAAATCCTGATAATTTACAAACTGATATGGAACAGAGTTTTATAACATACTTTTCAATCTGTCATGAAGACACACAACATTACCATTACTCATCATATTCTCAAATGGTATTTTACAGTCTTGACTCCAGCCTCCCAAAGGCACCAAACACTGGCGAATACGCAGGAATAAAATGAAAATTAATATTATTGCTGACTGAAAATCTCTGCAAAGTATCACGATGGGCGATGGTTTAGAAGACTGTAGTTTGTATAAAGAATTTAAAACATTTTTAGCACCTTTAAATGTAGAACCATTATCACAATATAAGTCTGGTTGATCAGTGGCTCAGGTAAATATTTGTCGAATTCTACGATTCCGGCTGCTGTGGGATTCACCGGAACTAATTGGGCAACTTCTTTATCAAATTAATCCAAATTGAAGGTGCCTTTGAGGTTGAGGGGACAGGGATTATTTGTTGAACTGGGTTGCTAGGTGCCGTTTGGCTGATAATAACGCTGCTAATTTTGGTTTTTAAATCATCTGCTGCTGTTTGAAAAGCTGATTGATCTTCTAAACCCACTTTTTTTAAAGGCGTGGGTCATAAATTGTTGCCTCTCTTAACAATACGTTTTTTTCTATATCGCCAAGCCTGCGCCTGACTTCCGTTTTTAGCGACACAATCAAAGCATTGATTGGCTCCTCTGAGTTGGCACTCCTCAGAAAACATTTCTAATTGTCTAAAAATTAACTTAGAAAATACGATGTATTTTGAAGCGGTTACATAATCTTCTCCGCTAACTTCGTCTGTGATTTCTGAAAAATTGATAAAATGGGAATGGACTTTTCTATTATTTTCCAATCATCTTGTGACAACGCTAATCCGATCTCATTATAGCTATAGTAGCAATAACAGCTTCTTTTGTTTTTAAAATTCTGCTCAACATTTTCAAACGTTGAGTTCCACCTGGTACTCACATCTTGTTTTAATTTAAGAGGAGGAACATTCATCTGTTCTTGGATTTCTTTGAGCTTTCTAGCACCAGGCACACTTCTGCGAAGATACTACACCACTTGCTTCACTTTGCTTACTGTGTCATCAATATGAATGATACTATGTTGTACAATCAAATTTATTGTGTGTGCGAAACAACTTAAAGAACGCCAACCACCGGTACGTACTGCAGCTAAAATGTTTGCCGCGTTGTCACTAACAATTGCGTCGATTTTATCCTCGATGTTCCATTCGACAAACTTCTGGTGAAGATGACTTAGGTTGTAACTTGTGTGACTTTCAACTCAAGTGTATCAGCTAATCATTACAGAATGTAATTTATTAAAATAGGATGGATGAAATGTGCCGTAATGGCACGTAATTATCGTTGGCTATTGATCTCCACCCATTAGTGGTTATACATACAGACAAAGCGGCACTTATTTCTATTTTTTACCAGATCCAAGAACCTTATTATATACTTTTGGTAAAAGAGTCAGAAGAACGCGTTTTTCTTGTAGGTAAACTATAATGTAGGTTCATGCATTTCCAAAAACTTCCGAAATTCTTTTTCTTCCACATTGTTAGTGCATGATGTCCTTTAGTTATCATCCTAACCCAGTTGTTCGTCCAATTGTTGTGTCCTATTCAATGGAAGAGGCTTTTTCACAACAATGTAGTTTCCGAATAGAACTCGGGACTGTCTCTGCTCGCCTGCTAACGGTGACTGGAGCAGTTATTGGAGAATGTGGGACATATTGTACCTCGGAACCCGAAATCTGGTTATTCTGGATTATTTTCCACCGATTCCACCACAGGTTTCGATAAGGTGCTAGCCTATTTACATTTAAATTTATTGTCGGGTGGACAGACTTCATATGTCTGCTTAAACTCCTATGGAGCTGTTTGACATAGACAAAATTCTTGAGCAATAATTACATTTAGCTTTTTTTGGTTCGTCTGTTCAAAATGATCCAGAGCAAAACTTGACTTCCGTTTGAAGGCCATATTATATAATAGGTAATTAACACTACAACTAAATAAATCCTATAATAATATTTACATAAAAAACGCTCACTTTTCACTTGAGTCAAAACGTTTATCAACAAAATGTTTATTTACAGTTCAACTACCTATAATCCAAGTAGTCTATACAATTACCTAATCCTAATATATATACAATAATATCTTTAATGCGCGTGAATTTTTTAAAAATCAAAAACAAAACAAACAAAACACTTGCAGCGCGCGTGGCCGGCCGTTGAAGGGAATGAAGATTAATTGTAATTAAAATTATATTAACTCAAGTTTGAACCGTATGGACGAGCGAAATTATTATAAGTAAAGAAAATCGACTTTATGACTTTCGTATAAGCATTAAAGAAACTTTTATTGCTAAACATAACGCAAATTAAAAAAAATATTCTTAAACTATTATGGCAATAAAAGCGCCAAATTTCTTTATTCTCTATCCCGATACGCTCTCGTTCGTATCGCCATAAAGAACTACTTAGTCTTATCTCTTTCACTCGCTTTACGTTACTATATCACTCACTCACTCTCATTGGCGAATGGCGAGATAGCGAGAGAATCGAGCAACGGGCGACAAATGAAACGGTACGGCCGGCCGAGTAATGTTTTCGCGTGTGTATGAATGGTTAGACGTTGTAGATGTAATAATTCTCTTTTAGCTACAAACAAGAGTTATAAAGAAAAACAAAATTAACAAAATTATGATTTAATTATCAACTTTAACACACGGAAAAAAATAATTGTTTACACCAAGTAAGTTTACTTGGGCCAAATGGTTTTCGCTTTTCCATATAAGGAAAATAGAAATTACTTACAATAAGAATTAAAATGTCTCGAAGTTTAATTTTTAGACTAAGCAACTAATGTCTTCGATCAATACTGACATAAACTGTTGAAAAGAGTAACTTCATTTCTTATATCAATGCTCACAAAGTATTGTTTCAAGAACTAGAAACGTTCCTAACAAGAATCAAATATTTCTTGAAACTATTGATGAAAAAATGATGATGATGATCTCTTCGCCTGATAACTAAGCCATCTCAATGTAAAATAATTTCATTCTTGGTTTAAAATATTTAGCTCATGAAGAAAGAATTAAAAATATTGATGGAAGATATAAATTATTTTAATTAAAACAGTTTCGCTCTTGGGTTATAATATTTGCTTTTTAAAAAAAGAATTTGACAATATTGAATAAAGAAATTTATTTCTTTATTCAATATTATCAAATTCTTTTTTTAAACCTAAATATTTTAACCCAAGAGCGAAATTATTTTAATCAAAAAAGTTTCGCTCTTGGGTTATAATATTTGCTTTTTAAAAAAGAATTTGACAATATTGAATAAAAAATAAATTTCTTTATTCAATATTATCAAATTCTTTTTTTAAAACCCATATATTTTAACCCAAGAGCGAAATTATTTTAATGAAAAAAGTTTCGCTCTTGGATTAAAATATTGGCTTTTTAAAAAAGAATTTGACAATATTGAATAAAGAAATTTATTTCTTTATTCAATATTGTCAATTTTTTTTAAAAACCTAATATTTTAACCCAAGAGCGAAACTTTTTTCATTAAAATAATTTATATCTTCTATCAATATTTTTGATTCTTTCTTCATGAGCTGAATATTTTAAATCAAGAACGCATTTATTTTATATTGAGACGGCTTAGTTATTAGGCGAAGAGTTTACAGCATTAAAAACATGAAAATTTATTTCTCTCGAAAAAAAGAAAGGCGATGGAAAAAAGAGAGAAACATTAAAATTTACAATATAAATATTGATTTATATTTATAATAGGTAGGTACATATTAATATTGCAAAATTTGATGTATCCTCTCTTTTTTCCATCGTCTTAGTATTTTTCGAGAGAAATAAATTTTCTTGATTTTAATGCTGTTTACTCTTTCGCCTAATAACTAAGCCATCTCAATATAAAATAATTACATTCTAGATTTAAAATATTCTGCTCATGAAGAAAGAATAAAAAATATTGATGGAAGATATAAATTATTTTAATAAAATAGTAGGACTAATACATTCAGGCACAATATATTGTGTATTCAGACACACAGGATTAAGTCCTCCTAAAAAAGAAAGCGAAAGGGTTAGAAATTTGTTCCTAAATCCAAACAATCGCAGATTAATTCTAAACATTTGCATTATTTTTAGCTTAGAGTAAATTTAAAGCTTTTAGTATAAAAATAAAACATAGTATATTATTATATTATACCTGTTTATTGGTAAGTATACAAAAAAAATAATTATTTTCAAGTGCGAGTATAACTTATCTAAAACAATTCACGAGTAAATAAATACAGAGTGCACTTCAATAACCAATAGCTAACGAATTTTCGCATAGCTAATCAACAAATTTAAAAATTGAATTTAGTCATTACAAATTTTGAATTAGGGTCTTTGAGTCCACTCTGTAGTCACAGTTTTCATATGTATTTTTGAACAAATCTAAACATCACTGGACTGATAGCCAAATCTTAAAAGTAAGTAGCATAATTATAAACATGCCCAATTTTGTGACATTAAATTTAGATAAAATAAAAATTCGATGGGACGCAGGCTGCATTTTCAGCTGCGACTGCAAACAAACAGCTTGAGCGGCTTTAGAGGTTATCTTTTAAAAGTGCCTATTCCACACAAGATCCGCTTTTGCAAGTTCACGGGTCACATGCTGTAATGAACAGCAACACAAAAACTTTTTACCCACTTTTTTACCTAAAAAAAATTACAGAAAGAATATCGTCGGCTAAATGAGTTGAACTGCCAAATCCATTCTAACAAATTTTCAGGACACAAAAGAAAATAAAACGTGCTGTCTCTATAAAACTATTTGATAATTATCTCCAAGCGCAATAAAATAGTAACTTCGTCTAGAAATAAGCACAATACTACTGGAAATTTCTAAATACCTAACTATTCATAGTTTCAGAGTAACCTATGATAAAATATTGTTACCTACTATGTACTCACCATGTGAAAAAATCAACACAGAAGGAAGTTTCAACTATTACCTACCTAAATTTAAATCGCAAACACTTTGCACCGGCTTCGACGCAGACGCACGCACATGCATAAAATGGCGGAGTCCGTTTTTACTAGTAGGTACATGCGAGCTTCATGTGCGAGTTTAGATGTTAATGTTAAAATTATCAGATTATTGCACAGGATTTTGAATGTTTTTTTAAGTTAGATGTATTTAGCAAGTTTACGAAACGAAATATTATTATTTTCTCTCTCTAACGATACCCATATCAATAAAAATGGAGTTAGCGTTCAACTCTTTAAGCCGACGTTATGCTGTCCGGCAATCACAATTAGGTATTTTAGAGGGCACTTACTTTTAAAACTTCTTTGATGTCTTCACTCACACCCCAGCTATTAAGAATGTTCATTAACTTGCTTTGATTCTCCATCTCCATTGGATTCGACTGGACGTACGATACGAACTAATGGACTTCAAACAACAAACAAGCAAAGCACCCACAGCAAATCACAAGCAACCGTCGTTCAGTCAGTGTTGCCGCTAATCAAACGCGAAAAAGTACTAAAACGAGTTAGAAACTATGCAATTTAATAAAGAAAAAATCGCATACGATATTCTAAAATATGTGTTTTATTTGTATATTATGTATTATTAAGTAGAGATTATATAGACAACTAAATAATTGTATTTATTTTTATTTATATGTATTTAAATAATTAAATTTATGAACGTTCTAAAATGAGCATAACCAATTGAATATTAGGACTGAACCCTTAGTTTGAATTTGATAGCAATTGAGCTTGATTGATCGTATTTTACATTTCACTATACATTGATTTACAGTTCGACAACCGAGACAATGAGTAGAGGCCTATTTGATAAAAGCTATCAGTTTCGTATATCGACTACATTTCGTCTCACGGATTGTAGAAAAATGAACCTTATGTAGTGACATAAGATATCGATAGGATCAGTCTTGTGTGCTCTCGATGCCCAAATTGCATTCGTCTAAATTTCAAAAATGCTTAATAGGTATTTATTAAATAACAAGTAGCACATTATTATTGTTCCACGTATTTAAGATTATTATCTAATCGCTTAGGTAAAGTTCATATGACTATATATTATATGTTCATAAGAATAAAATAAAACAGTGATTCCGTCTACAGGCTGTCAAGTACATGCATAATATAGAAGAGAAACGCTGATAATTTGAAAGGTTTTTAATGTGATGTTGTAAATACATGTTTTTGCGCTTACATTGCAAACGCTGATTGAACCCTACGAGATAGATCACGATAATTGTATATTTAGTATCAGTATAGTAGTGGGCCCGATTCTGGCATAATTCTCTAAACTTAAAACTAAATTTAAGATTTGTCTCTCTCTTTCATTCTCTACTGAACATGACAAGGACAGACTGCTGTCAAATTTAGTTTTAAGTTTAGAGAATCATGCCAGAATTGGGCCCAATATTTAGCATCAGTAATATCAGCTGGGGTGGGTAGCCAGTATGTACAGAAAAATTTAATTTAATTTGGAAACTGAGGATTCACTTATTCGGGTTCGAATATTACAGACTCACACTAACCGCTTTCAGATTTTTTGTGATTAGTATACAAAGTATGCAAGCTTGTATTTTATTAATATTATAGCGTCGGTGGTGCTAAGGTCTCGGCACTGGTCACCGGAAGATTCGAAGGGATCGGGGGCGATCCTGCCATGTACCAATGTGTTTTTTCGAATTTCATATGTATTTTTTCTGAAGCTCATACGGTGAAGGAAAACATTGTGATGCAACCTGCTTACACCTGCGAATAAATTCAAAGTTGTATAGTAAACCAATCCCCGCACTGGGCCAGTGTGGTTTACTAAGGCCTGATCACTGAAATCGACTTCGTTTTTTATGTATATATGTATAAATAAAACAATGTCATGTATGTTACATCATTTATAATTCAATTAATTTATTAATTCAAGATTCAAGATTAGCTATAAGCAGATTTTAATGATCACCCATTAAGAAATTATGAAGAAAACTATTCTGGCAGGGTCAAGAATATATGTAGATTATGGTTTGCCTTGCCATCTTCGGCATTATTTAATTTTATTTAAGTGTAATGTTTTTTCTGTGCGAATCAATTACCCAAAGTATTTCTTTCAATATCAGTTTTAGAATTACGCTATCTATTACAGTTAATGTCTATACGTAAAACATAAACATTTACCTAGGTGAAAGAAACAACAAAATATTGTAAGGATTTGCAACTTGATTCTAAGTACCTATTGCGATATCCTTAAAGTA
The DNA here is from genome assembly GCA_036419045.1 of Scirpophaga incertulas. NCBI lineage: Eukaryota > Metazoa > Arthropoda > Insecta > Lepidoptera > Crambidae > Scirpophaga > Scirpophaga incertulas. Next base: position 22,806 of record JAYEAL010000805.1, read on the forward strand.
TTGGTATTTACTACTAAATAATAATAATAATTAGTGTTGGCAACACTTATAAAGACCAAAAACTTAAGTATTTATTATAAGTTCGATCAAGATTGCTAAATCTTGTTAGAAAAATCATGAGTCATTTCTTATTTGGCACAAGAATGTTTTTGATTAATATTGTTGTCTCAAAACAGTCTCTGTTTCAAAATCAAGAATTAGCGATGGATTTCATGCTTGTCTCAAGATATATATATTTTGTTATTTTTGTTTTTTGTTATAACGTTAATTCTCCAACATTGGAAAGGCAAAGGGAATTAATGCGTATACAGGCGATATCTGTTGATGTTTGTTTCTTTTTACAAGCTTTTATTTAGCTTCACCTGTCCCGTTGTCTGTCTGTCGGTCTGTCTGTCTGTCTGTCTGTCTGTCCTGCAATCAAATCTTGCAAGTTAAATTTGATCCACTTTCCGATCTCCGATTGAGCTGAAATTTTGCATGCACGTGTAAGTCGGATGACAATGCATGGTTATGTGTGTGACGTCATTCTAAATCCAACATGGCGGCATTACCAAGATGGCGGATCAATTATTTTTAATGCACCCCTACAATATGGGTATCAAATAAAAGGGCTTGCAAAGAACACCTCGAAAAATAATGTGACGTCACTCTTAATCCAATATGGCGGACTTTCCCAAGATGGCGGACCAATATTTTTAATGCACCCCTATAATATGGGTATAAAATGAAAGGGCTTGCTAAGCTTAGTTTTTTAGTCGGAAAATAAATTAAAAAGAAAAAAAACTTTTTTAAAAAACAAGCTCTTATTTGTGCAGAGGGAAAGTCAAGTCAAGTCAAATTTTTTTTTACTTTTTTTATTAAAATATTGAATTATTGATGACACGAATTTTAATACATTAAGGCCCGTATTAATAAAAAAAATAACCCCGGATTAGATACTCTATGTTGTTGTCTCGTTTCATCTTTCCATTAAAATTATATGTTAGAAAGAAAAAAGCGTGGATTAACTCAGACTTAACTTTATTAATACGGGCCTTATGATTCCTTCAACATAAATTCATCGTACACACAAACGAACGAAAAAATACGATAACCTTTACCTTCCGATCAATAAATATAGTTTAGCGTTTATCATGTAAGTTGACGGATGTCTTAGATTTACAAGCCGCGCTGAGATTGGGGTCCAAAGTCTAAATATATAATAAAAGAAGAAACTGACTGAATGACTGTCATATCAACGCACAGCCCAAACCGCTAGGCCTAGAGACTCCAAATTTGGCAAATAGGTTCCTTATTAGGTCTAGGGGTGCACTAAGAAAGGATTTTTCAAAACTCACCCCTTAAAGGGTGAAAAGTGTCTCCAATGTTTGTGTGACGAAACTAGATTAGTTAGACGATTTTATTCAAAACTTCTCAGAAGTATCTCTGGTGGTAAATTGTAAGGACGTGTTAATTTTTTTTTTGGAAATTCAACCCTTAAGGGGCTGAAACGGGGATTTGTATGTAAGTTCTTCGTTACTGAAGAAGGAAGCTCAATAACTACCACACGGATTTTGATACGGTTTTCGCTATTAAATAAAGTGATTCTTGAGAAAGGTTTTTGGCTACTTTTTATACCGGAAAAATCAATAGATTCCGCGGGATGCGTGATAAAAACTTCGCTCAAAAACTACTGTAAGAATTTTTCATGCGCTTTTCAACAATAGAAAGAGTGATTCTCGAGCAAGGTCTTAGGCAATTCTTTATCTCGGAAAAACGGAGACTCTCACCGGATGCGCGATAAAGACTTCGCGCGATAGACCAACTTCAAAAGCTATATCCCTTATCCCTCTATAGATCCAATCCCGCAATCTATACACGCGGACGAAGTCACGGGCTGATGCTAGTATATCTACGAATTCGTAAGGGAGCATCCATCATATCTAGGGTATCCTGATATATTATCATGGTCAATGCGACGAAGCAGTCTACGCTTTATGCAGTCGTTAGCCCAACATCCTGGGGTGGGCACTGGACCATTCTGGGTGGTCCGTGCCCATAATAAATTCTTCATAGAAATAATTATTTCATTCTTATTCGAAGCCATATTCTATTTCGTTTCGGATAATATTATGTTTCGATTAAAAAATAAAAAAAATTCTTTATTTAATATTCCAACTTATATTAGTTCAAAGTATTTTATTTTCGCGTTAAATAATATATTATTTATTTCAAAATATCTGAATTTTTCGTTAAAATTATTAAACGAATTGTTTGACTGAAATAAGCTAATTCTTTTGTTAGAAGAATTATATCTTGACTTAAGTGCTCGCAGCTAAGAAAGTATCAAACTAAATTGAAGAGACAGCTCATTTTGAATCAAGATGTGGATTTAAATGAAATAATATTTTTTATTTGATTTGAGATATTCCTATCTTGGTTACCAAGAATATGGAATTCTTCTAAACGACAATGAAGTGTATATCGCTTTAAGTAAGCTATTTTGGAACAAGATAAATATCTTTTAAATTCAAAAATAAATGTTCGAGAGTTAATTTGCTTCTTGGTTGGTAACATTATTTCTTTCAGTGCACTAATAAATGTATATTTAAAGTTTTTTTTTTTATAACGACTAAATTAAAAATTAAAATAGCCAATTAAAATAAATACTTTAAATTATGTACTTAAAATAACAAATTTAATGAGTAGACAAAGCAAGGGCAAGGTTGGTTCTGGTGCTGTTTGATCATCTCGGCAAGGATATTTAGCAACAATGGTTGATCAGGGTATTGAAATAACTATTTATTTATGGTAATTCTAAAATCTAAGAAATAACATGTATTCTAATGCTAAATTCCCATCCCCCGGTGGTTAGTACTGAATACCTTCCTTGAGACTGGGTCCAGACACTCTTCTTTTAATAGATTGCAGTTATTCTCCTTAAGGTTTATATAATTTTCTTCAAAGGATATTGTATTTTATATATTTTTCCTTACATAAATTGTAAGGGCGGTATACAACCTCCCGGTACCTTTTTGCCCTGTTACATATCATAAAAATGCTACATTATCATAGTCATGGACTCAATGTGGTGGTCTATGCGGTTCAGAAGGAACCATATACATTATTGTTCTTCATACAATTAAATCTGACAACTAGGTTACAAAGAAAAAATATCAAACATGACCTATTGAACATTCATCAAATTATGGTACCTTTACATTTTAAAAGAACAAGAATTTACATTATTTATATTATTATGATTAAATAAAACACCAATTACCTCAAATACATGAGATTAGCAGCTGAGCAACTAATTTCAGCATGATTTTTGTATGGGTGGTTAAGCCTACCGCGCTCAAAACAAATATCAATAATTATTTTGTGAAAATCATTACTATTGGGAACAAATGGAAATTAAAGAGATTAAAGAATTAAAGAGATAAATGCAACTATTACTGACCTTTTTATCGGGCTTTCAATATGTAAATATTTTAGTTTATTATTTTCTCCTAAGTGCCGGTGGCAACTAGGTTAAATTATGTTCCAAAGATATGGATAATTTTATGGGAAATAAAATACTCCTGGAATTTGTGATCCTGACACCACTTTCCGTAACTTTTATACGGTGTTATATCCCGAAATATGCGTGAGATTTTTACAATAGATATCGATTCCCAATTCCCAGATTTCAGATCTCCAAGTCACAGATTAGTATACCATTACAGATTGCTTACCACCGATGAGGCAAAGACATTCACCACGTGCATCCAGACTAGAATGTATAGTATGTGATGTTTGTTATTAAATGGAACTAGGATGATGTGGAAACTATGTCGATCCGCCACAAATAAAGGAAAGGAAGAATTGATCTTCCTAAATTTAAGTTTAATCCTAAATGATATTTTTGTAACGGCAGTGCAAATAATTTGTTGTTAATTAGTATCCGGTATATAATCTGTGGGCAGTTATTAATCTACGACACATCTTTGTAGACGACGCTTGGCTAGATTTGGTTGCCTAATTTGCCCATAGATAATGGTGTTAGGATCATGATAAGCGGCCCACACTATAGAACTGTCAATGTCAAAGTAACAATTCGACGAAAACATAACCAATGCAAGATACAATTGTAAATGTGAATTTAATCAATATGAATAAAAAAAAAGTGTCTTTAATAGTACTTAAAATCAGTGAAATAAAAGTGTTACAACGTAGCGCGTAATGTGTAATGTATATTGTATATTTAATAATATAAATAATATATAAATGTATAACGACTAAATTAAAAATTAAAATAGCCAATTAAAATAAAAAAATAAAAGAAAGTGAGATTTTTACAATAGATCGATTCCCAAAAATCACAAATTCTTCAGGATTGATTTCAGGAGTATTTTATTTAAGAGATTATCCATATCTGTTGGAACATAATTTAATTGAGTTAAGAAAAAATAATAATAAACTAAAATATATATTGAAAGCCCGATAAAAAGGTCAGTAATAGTTGCATTTATCTCTTTAATTTCAATTGTAAAGCTCTAGTACTGGTGTTCCCAATAACAATGATTTTTCACAAATAATTATTGATATTTGTTTTGAGCGGGTAGTCTTAGCCACCCATACAAAATCATGCTGAAATTAGTTGCTCAGCTGCTAATCTCATGTATTTGAGGTAATTGGTGTTTGTCTTTAATCATAAATGTAAATTCTTGTTCTTTAAGATGTAAATGTACCATAATTTGATGAATGTTTTACTTGTCTAACCCATCATTGAACAATAGATCATGTTTGATATCTTTTCTTTGTAACCTAGTTGTCAGATTTAATTGTATGAAGAACAATAATGTATATGGGTTCCTTCTGAACCGCATAGACCACCCACATTGAGTCCAAGACTATGATAATGTAGCATTTTTATGATATGTAACAGGGCAAAAAGGTACCGGGAGGTAGTTATACCTGAAAAGCCCGGCCTTACAAATTATGTAAGAAAAATATATAAGAAGAATATATATATATAAAATATTACATTGAAGAAAATTATATAAAACTTAAGAAGAATAAAACTACAATATATTAAAAGAAGAATTAAAATAGAGTGTCTGGACCCAGTCTCAAGGAAGGTATTCAGTATTAACCACCGGGCGATGGGAATCTAGCATAAGAATACATGTTTTTTTTAAGATTTAAGAATTACCATTAAATATTTTATTTCAATACCCTGATCAACTATTGTTGTTAAATATCCTTGCCGAGATTGATCAAACAGCACCAGAACCAACCTGCCCTTGTGTTTAATCATCAAAATTTATTATTTTAAGTAATAAAGTTGTTCATAATAAAATAGTACACTTATTGTTAATTGGCTCTGTTTAATTATTAAAAAACTTATATATATATACTGAAATTGATAAATAAATCAGTAACTTTGTTATTTTGTATTATTTGTGTTTTCTTTATAACTCTAGTTGGTGAGTAGGAGAAATATTACATTATTACATTACATGTTGTCAAATCAGAAGCAAGTTCAGTATGTATTAGGGTGGGTCGAAAAAAATTGATATTTTTTTTTCGGATCGTAATACCGCGGAAAAGTTGCTAAATGGTATGACTAAAAAGGGGAAAAAATATTAAAATTATCGGATGTTATCTTCCGTTCGCGCAGGAGCTCTAAAGTTTTGAAAAAAATAAATTTTTTTGAAAATTTGTAATAATTTTTTTACGATATTTAATGTGTAATAGTGAAAAATGTCATCTACGACACACTAATGAATTAATATAAAAATACTGGTATTGAGTTTTAACATCTTCCGTTCGCGCATGGGCTGTAAAAATAGCAAAAAAGTGTTGAAAACCTCAAAAAATGTGGACTTAGGAAAAATAAATTAACAAGCTTAACAGGATAAGGATTAATAAATAACAAGCTTCAACATATTATTGATATTGATCAAAGAGCAAACCCCACGCCAGGGCCAAGCGGAGAGCGGCTCAGCTAGAGTGCAAAGACGACATGAGGAAGCAGTGCAAGCAGGAAGTACCAGTAGATGCCTTCCTTTACACAGAATTAATTTATAATAATGACACCGGGACTGTGGTGGCGGGCAACGCCAGTGTGAGGACTCACCAGCACATGGCAGCTTACAGTGGGACGTCGGGAATGGTTCTCGAGGATCGTAAACGAACTCTAGAGAGGGGAGCCCCCGCATTCTACACCCCAGTTGACGACCCAATTGTCGTAGTCGCCAGATGCACCCGTTTTCTGCTGGAGGATAGAATTCTAGAGACCTCCGAGTCGGTGACGGGAACCTGGTCCTCAGAACCTTGGGAAAGGTTAAAAATACGCTGGATAGATGGGGTACCCGGATGCGGAAAGACCACCTGGCTCCTTAAAAACTTCCAACTACAGGAAGACACGATCCTTACTAGCACTGTTGCTACGGCCAAAGAACTAGGTGGGGAGATGATGGGTCGTCTAGGTGCTGTCGCGAAGGGAAAAGTAAAAACTATTGCCTCGGTGCTTATAAACGGAGCAAAGAAAGCAAAGCGCCTACTGGTGGACGAGGCTTTGATGGTCCATTTTGGATCCATAATCATGGCAAGTAGGCTGACCGGGGCAAGAGAGCTGGTTTTAATGAGTGATACTAACCAGATCCCTTTTATCGACAGAGATCACCTATTTCAGATGCAATACAGTAACCCAGCTGCCGTAACGACAGTCACAGAAACCATTCTCTGCACACACCGTTGCCCGATGGATGTAGTGTATGCGTTAAAGGAGATATACGAAGGCATACACACGTCTAGGAAGGAACTGAGGTCCCTGACGAGCACCATGGCATCAGAAGCAGAGTCTAAAAGAACTAACTCAGAGACTCTATTCTTGACCTTCACCCAGGAGGAAAAGGAGGAATACGAAATGAAAGGGTATGGTACCGGAGAAAATTCCAAATTGCTAACGATACATGAGGCTCAGGGGCTGACGCACCGTAGAGTAATTGTGCTGAGGGGCAGAGAACCGAAAAACCCGGTCCACGATAGTGTCCCTCATGCTGTAGTGGCTATATCTAGACACACGGAGTCCTTCATCTATTATTGCGGGGACCGAAAGGAGGACGACGCCATCAAACGACTCATAACCCCGTCATGCTTAGCAACTGATGAAGAGATCAGAAACTACAATTGGCAAATGTCGTTGGACCAAAATAATGCAGCGATCTAGGTGCCAATTATTTTCGTACCTCTAATTCTAGTTTTTATTTAAGTTAATATAAAGTTAATGTTTGTATTTTGTTTTTTTTTTTAATCATTATTAAGTATGCATGTGTATATGTATGTTAATATATAGGTAGTTAGTTAGTTTGGCTGGGCTCCACCGCACTTAGCCTCACGATTGGGCCATTGTGCGTAATAATAGGTATAATATATAGGTATAGCGTAAGTTTAAATGAGTATATTGTATTTATATTGTTAGCTGCGTAAATAAAATAAAATTGAGTACATGTTAATTAAGAGAATTGTAAAAAATATTTATTTAGATTAAGAATTATAAAGGGCATGGACTACGAGTCTGTGGAGTAGCAAATGTATAATTAAAAAAAAAAAAAACATATTATTGATGTATTATCCAATAAATACAAAGTACATATTTCACTTACGAATAGATTACATGTCTGGTAGTTTGAACTGTCTTTTATTATCAAAGGCTGGCATCGTGGACCTTGACTTAAAGGCCGGACCGCATTACAGCGGCGCTGCGCTGCACTGCACAGCACGGCACAAAGCGTCAAAATATTATTTCAATCATATCGTATGGTGTACATCGCACTAAAGCGGCGCTGTACCGCGCGTCGCTGCGCGTCGCGGCATAGTTGCCTCCGAGAGAATATTTTGGCGCGCAGCGCCGCGACGCGCAGTGCAGCGACGCTTAGTGCAATATAGCAAGCGGCGCGTCTTTTCAGTTTGTGTACTGCACTCGGTGAAATACAAGATACACGCGCATTGTATTCGAAAATGGATTTAAAAGAAGAAAAATTAATTAATATAGTTAGTGCTTACCGCGAGTTGTATGATCTCCAAAATGAACACTATATGAACCAGTCAAGGAAAGACAATATATGGGCAGAAATCGCAATAGAAATGGGTGCATCAGGTAAGTGAAACAAAGTTTTGATGTCTTAAAAATTTAAGTTTTTATTAAAGTCCGAAATCACACTACTTAGATATGTTTACTCTCTTCTCGCCGACATCCTCTTCTGATTCTACCTCTTTGCCATGGCACTGACCCTTCATTAGAAGTAAAATAATGTTTAAATTTTTCCCGAACTTGGAAGGCATTATTTACGAAATTACCACCTACTCGTGGTAAATTTTCCCAAACTGCTTCGGTTGGTATATTTTCTTCGGTAGGTTGATGTTCATTGAAACAGGTAACTGTATCATGTCTCAGAAAATTATGAAGACAACAAGTTGCCAGAACTATGTTGTCCACATTTTTCGGACAAAGGGATATTGTGCGATAGAAAATTCTAAACTTTTGACATAATATACCAAACGCATTTTCTGAAACACGACGTGCACGGCTGTGACGATAGTTATAAATCTTTTTTGATTCATCGTCCAATTGAGTGCCAGGGTATGGTCTCATGAGGTACGTTTTCAGAGGGAAAGCTTCATCACCTACTATGACATAGGGCATTGGATCGTTTATTACTGATAAGGGTTTTGGAGAAGGTATATTTAAGCTGTTACGTTCTATTTTTTTGCGTAGTTCAGAACGTGAAAATATACCACCGTCACTGTTTTTTCCAAGATCACCCACATTTACAATTATAAATTTATAATCTGCGTCCACTAAAGCCATCAACACGATTGAGAAATACTTTTTATAATTATAATATAGTGACCCACTTTTGGCAGGAGCTTGTATTTTTATGTGTTTTCCATCCAGTGCTCCTAGACAATTAGGATAGTTCCATTTGTTATGAAAGTCTTCGGAAATTTTTTTCCACATTTCTTTATTTGGCTCAGGCATAACTAATTTTGATAACACTTCCCAAATAACTGCACAGGTAGTATGGATGATTTCTTGAACAGTTGAGTATCCGAGGCGAAAACTTTCTCCTATTGTTTTAAATGAATCCCCAGTCGCTAAAAATCTGAAAAAAAGAACATTTATTTAGTTCATATATTTTTACGTAGGTGAAAAAATCTCACAATTATAATTTTATAGTGTTAACATAAAAAGTGTTACAAAAAACCATAAGAGACTACTTAAAACTAAAAAAAAGTACTAATAGACAAATAGTACTTAATAATTATTAGAAAAATATGATTAAAAACAATATTATTAAAACGATTTTTTAAAATTGAAAAATACTAATGTTATTTTAATCATTATTTTCAGCCAAAATTTGCAAGGAAAGGTGGAAATCGTTGCGAGATGGATACAACAGAAGCCTTAAAAGGCGGAAGACTAAAAGTGGAGACGGAGCAACGACATCAAAACCATGGCGCTACGAAAAACAAATGGGTTTTCTACAACCATTTTTTCAAGAAAGACAAGTGAAGAGCAATCTAATGAAAAGTGTATCCAGTGAAGATGACTCAAATAGCACATCAAACTCATTACCTAATATCGAGAATAATGTATTTAAAATAAGTTCCACTCCGGCAACGACTTCATCAGCAATGTTTGCTAATATGACAAAAAGAAAGATTAGAAAGGAAGTTCAACAGAAGTCTGAGGTTGCGGGAGTTTTAAGAAAATATTTAGAAAACCGGGGAAATCAGGCAGCAAGAGCAAGCACCAATAACCCATACATTCATTTTTTACAGCAATGGCCGATACAGTCGTGACTTTCCCTCCGGATGTACAATTAAAAATTAAAAATCAAGTATACTTAGCAGTTTCACAAGCTGAATTTGACCTTCAGCAGCGTCAACCCCTCCAGAATATTCAAAATATCTAGACCGATAGCCAGTGCTATGTTATTGAGAATTCTACACCTCCTTCAAGAACAAGACATTTGAGTTCGGAGTCTGAGTTAGAATATACTGATACTCTAACACAGACTCAAGTAGACAGTCCATCTCCTTCCACTTCAATGAAGAGTGAAAAATGTCTGACTGGAACATCGGATTGCAACACTGAAACTATGAGTAACACTTCTAAACGCCAATATTACATAACTCCTGATGGTTTGGTGGTACATGATATTTTGTAATTCTATGCATGTTCTAATTCGAAATTTTATTTTATTCGAAATTTCCGTGTAGTCTGTTGCGGAAAAGTTTAGCTTAGGTGCCACGTACGTTCGAATTGTTTTCCTCTTTTGGTCTCTTTCTCTTGCCTTAATGATGCGGCGGAGGCCCAGTTCTCTTATATGTTTTCTGGGATCTTGAGTCATAGTAATCATAACATGTTCTGGATGCGCAAAGAACCCATTTCTCTCTATAACTGGGTCAATTACAGCTTTGAGTTCATCTTTAAGATATCTTGAGGTTTCAATAGATTGGTGCACGAGCTTAGGGCCATCAGTAAAAAGTTTGGTCTTCTTAATACAAAACCACATCGGCATATATGACTTCAGAATGAATATTACTATTTCCTGGAACTCAGCAGTTGGATTTTCTTGACTAATGTAGAGTCTTAAAGCACGGTTAGCTGTTGTTAGCCACCTGGAGTGAGACAAAGGTCCTGGATCCCTGATTGATAAATCTTTTGGGCATTCACCTGATTTAATCGCTTCTGATATTTCCAGCAAATACTTCTGATCCTTACTAAGAGTTTTTTTGTCTATCTCAGGGATTTGGCAATCAATACTTTCAAACTGCACTACTGGAAGTGTTTCACATTTGATCAATTTCTCACCAATCGGTCCTTTCAAAGAATTTGGCCCGATCGACTTACCATCTAAATACTGAAATAAATGGCGGAAGGGTAGTTCATTAAAATGAAGAAGACAAACTGCCCATTGCAGAGGCTTACCTAAGTGTGTTTCAATACGGCGTATTATACCGTTTTTCAATCCGGTGTTAACATTGGTGCCATCACAGCCAATAACGACTAATTCGTCCAAAGAAATGTCATTGCTTGTCAAATAGGATATAATAGAGGTCGCAATATCCTCTGCACTTCCTGAATTCGGGGTCACGTGTCCTAGAAATATATTACCAGGTTCTTGTATAAGCACGTAATGTTCCTCCTTTACCACTCTTTTAAATCGTTTTGAATGTGCCTCTTGTACCACAATAGTGTCGTCTTTACGGCCATCAAAATATAGCCCAATTAGCTTATTTTCTGTTATAGAACTGGACAAATCAGCCCTAACATTGTGTTTTTCTCTTCTTATTTTACACTTGTCAACTACTTGTGAATTGTCGCTATTAGTTACCACGCCAAAGTCCTGCAAAACACTTGAGGCTATTGCTGCTGTAGCACGATCGGAAACACCGTAACGATCACTAGTTAATGCAGTAGATTTAAGGTTAATCCTCATTTGCCAACCGGATTTCTTTTTTGGAGATTCAGGTATGAATTCTTGGTCACTGTCACTGCAAACGTCACTGGAGGGCAAGGATTCATCACGTTGTTCAGTTTCGGAAACTTGGACATCTACTTTTGGTTTTGAAGAGCTGGAACGAGATTTCCTCTGTAAAGATTTGGCACGTTTCTTTGTTTCATTTAAGTCCACACCTCCAATTTTGCCAATGCCGTGAGTGCGTAGTGAATAGATAAATTTCAGCTCAAGTAAAGGTATTTTTTTAAGCTTTTCACAAGTACAAGTTATTGAGCAGATACACTGGCATTGATCCGGTGTTTTATGACAGGTACATTCAAGGGCAATGGGGCATTTGCATGCCGCAATGTCAAAAAGCAAACAGCATTTTTTTCTTAAAATCATCAAGGTTTCTCTTAAAGACTTCCTTGTTTTTTGTCTCGAGTATGAGATTTTCTTAAACTATAATACTTGTCATGCAGTGCAGTCAACAGTTGTACTACTCTCTTATGACTTACGGTGGGAATTGATGCTCTATTGTACAAACACACTATTTTGCCAGCTACTGTATTGGCTACTTGTCCAAAACTAACTCTTTTGTTGCTTACTTTAACTGCTAAATTATACCTCTCATTCGATATACATCGAAGAACGTCCTCTCCTGTAGGGAGCTTGTTAGGCGGCAAGTCTTGTTGGTGTACCGAAAAACAGACACTCGAATTCTTGTCTAGTGATCACTGTCTTTGATAATGCCATCATTCATTGCACAATTGTTCAAAAAACTACACCGAAATATGAAATTTGGAACACACACTACGCAACACATCCACCGCACTCAAGAGACAACAGCAGACTGGCGCACAAAATGGCGCGGCGGACCACTGTTTTGGCTGCCTGCAGCGGAGAGGGGTATCACGTGACGCGGCGTGGGTCGTTGACCCGCTAGTGGCGCTGGCCTGCAGCGGAGAGGGCGCTGACAGTAAGTTTTGTATCGCTGTGCGCGATCGAAAAACCAAGCCTAATTACGTCTGAATTTTTTTTTCTTTAACTATCAGAACATGTATAATCAGATATTAGGTATTACATTATTGATATCTGTAACTATACATGAAAAGAAAATAGGACAAAAATCTGATTTTCTTGTAATTTGGCTATATTTGGATGTCCGTGCGCGAACGGAAGATGTTGAAGTGCAATACCGGTATTTTTATATTACTTTATTAGTGTGTCGTAGATGACATTTTTCACTATTACATATTAAATATCGTAAAAAAAAATTATTACAAATTTTCAAAAAAAAATTATTTTTTTCAAATCTTTAGAGCTCATGCGCGAACGGAAGATAACATCCGATAATTTTAATATTTTTTCCTCTTTTTAGTCATACCATTTAGCAACTTTTCCGCGGTATTACGATCCGAAAAAAAAATATCGATTTTTTTCGACCCACCCTAGTATGTATGGCCTTTGTAGAAAAACATACAAACAAGAGAACATAAGCCTTTGTAGTCAGTGAATTCCTGACTGTACGGCTTTGTTTTATCAAAAAAGGGCCACAAAAATCCATGCCTGTTTTTTGGAAAGGCAGAGCAGCTATTACTCTGTCCTTGGGTAGTGACCCCATAAGTTGTTTTGAAACTTCAGCCTTCAGTCTAAAACATTTTACACATTTATGCAAAATCTTTTTAATTTCTCGGATTCCATTTACAATCCAAAAATGTTTAAATAAACTGGCAAAAACTAATTTGTTGCCAGCATGTAACAAACGTAAGTGTTCGTTTTCTATAATTTTATCAGTTATTTTTGAATTTTTGGCTAGAATAATAGGATGCCGTGTGTGAGTAAGGCAATGATGAGTTTTGCAAGCGACCTCCAATTCTAAGGAGTCCTGTGCCATCTAAAAAAGGATACAGTGCCTTAAGGGCATTATTTTAATAGGTTTGTTACATTTTAGCAACTCAATGTCTTCATAAAAATGTTTTGTTTGATCACCTTTTATTATTAACATGAACGCATTATTTAATTCTTTTACAGTCAATGCCCCATTTTGCTTATTATTGGGGTCTTTTAAGTTTGATAAAAATCGTAAACAATATGCAATTACACGTTTCAGTTTAATTAAATTAGAATATTTTTCAATGTTAAAACATTCAGTAAAAGAACTAAAGGTGACAGTCAGAGACAACACTTCCCGTGAATCATGGAACTTCAATTCAGGTAAGTCTTTAGGTATTTGTAAGTGTGATATTGTATTAATTTTATAGCTTAATTCTGATAAAAAGTTAGGCCTTTTGTGAGCCATCTGCAAATCCGATAAGTTGAATGAGCATCGCATTATGTACAGCTATGTTTCTAGGTATCTCGATAGCCTTCATTGCAGATAGGCTATGAGCAAAGTTTTCCCATTGTTTTAACAATTCAGCAGTGAGAGGTGTGTCCCAAGATAGTTTGGATAACCATATATTTTGTAACAAAATTTTTCCAGTAATTATAATAGGCCCAGCCAATCCTAACGGATCAAAAAATTTACTGATGAAACTACAAACATCACGCTTAGTGCATTGTTTAGGTATATATTTTTGAGGGCATTCTAATTTTAAAATATCATTTTTAACTTCATATTTTAGACCTAAGGTCTTTACAGATGTTGTGCCGCTTTCTCTGTGATAATCGAAATTTGGGAACCTTGATCAATAAGACAACGCATGTTAAGGTCATAGGGCTTTTTAACTAAAAGAATTCAATTAGTTAGACATGTAAGTTTTATTTTAACACTTGACAGGAAAAACGAAGAAGCATTACATATAAAAGCGGTAAGATTACAGATTAGGAGAAAGCGCACATAGGCTGCGTTCGGATCCTAGCTAGCGTTCAGTTTAAATATATTTGAGCACAATTCAACATAACTCTAACACTTGCCCTTGATCTAATATATTTTTCTTTACACACACTTCACTTAAAAACTACAATCAATAATATTCAGATCAGAAACAATTTTTTTATGCTTAATTGCACCTAAAGGTTTCGTAAAGATGTCCGCAGTCATTTCATCAGTGGATTTGTATTTTAATTCTATTAAATGTTCACTAACTGCATCTTAGATGAAATGATGTCGGACATCTATATGCTTTGTTCTTCTATGGTTTTGTTCATTTTCTGCAATTCTGTGTGTACTTTGTGTTTTGTGGTGTTCGGCAGGTTTGGGGATATTGATTAAAAGATATATTGATGTGTCAGTAGACTTTATTATAATATTATAATTAATACTATAATGTGGCAAGGCCCGATCTACAGAGAGCTAGGTGACAAGTGACAGATAATATTAGTGTTGCCAACACCTCCCTTTTTTTAAAATAAAATAGTTTAACTTATTTATAACAATTTATCGAAAAACGTATTGAAGATTCCATGACTCGAAATCGGATAAATTAAGGTAAGAGGTAAGAATATATTTTCTTATTTTTAATAAGTAGAAAACTTTGTATCCAAGCCATGAAACCTTTTACAAGAGTATTTTTTTTTTATTTACATGACACTAAATTATTTCATTTGATATGTCTGTATAGGCTCAGTTTCCTTTGTCTGTCTCAATAGACGAATAAATATTAAAAAGAAAACTAACCTAATTACAATGACATTACATTACAGTAATAGGTTTTTATAAAGAAAAACAAGATATAAGCCAAATAATCTTAGAATCTAATATACAACATCAATTATATCGACTTGGTTTTTTAATTAATCGTCCTGACCGTGATCTACGTGGTGTATCAATGTTAGATGATAATGTTTGTGTGTTTGTGCTATTAGATTTACTAATGTTTGTTTCTATTATTTCAGGTAAAGTTTCAGTCTGCGGATCAACTGGTTTCAATATATGCTCCCGATTTCTACGGAAAGTACCTTGTGGAGAGTTAATAATGTAGCTACGAGGGTGTATGTCCGTCTGTGAAATAGTGCCTGGAACCCAAGTGCTGTGTGGCTTATGTTTAAAATATATTTTATCACCGACTTCAAGTTTTGACAATGGTTTACTGCTCTTATTATAATAAAATGCTGACTTAGCTTGTTGTGTTTCAATTTTTTCCTGTAACTTATTAACCCTTTGACGACCACGGGGACACGAGTGTCCCAAATAGTAATAATAAAATAAAACAGTTATTAAGAAACCAATTTATAGATTTTTTTAATATAATAGTTTTTGAACTCACCCTTTTAATTTTTTATGCTAGTAACACAAAATAAAAAATGTCATTCTGCCTCTTTGACTAATGAGAAATGACACTTCGTTTGGCGCGCTAATCGTATATTTTTCTCAAGTGTTAGGAAGTGTAAAAATATATTTTTCTTTTTTTATTATTCATGTATAAAATTGTTATTTCTGTTGATTATAACGATAACTCATTATAAACATAAAGGGACGCCGATGTCCCTCTGGCCGTAGAGGGATACTATTTATCATGAATAGTTATCTTTTCGTAGTGATCTTTAGTACCGCAAGTTACTGGTGTTTTTTGTCAAATACCCTTCTTATTTTATTCGTGTGTTACAGATTATGTTTCGTAAGGGTCTCGGCATTTTCGAACTTAGGGAAAATGAAATACAACAGATTTTGATGGCTGATAATAGTGACGAAGAGGACGATTTATTACTTGACGAAGAAGATCAAAGGCTTTTGACACAGGACGATGATCAAGGAATTATTGACGTGGTGATTGAAGATACGACACTTCAAGACTCAACAAGACCTGAGCCTTCAACGTCCACAGCAGAACCTGTGACCGAAGCACAGAGCAATCAGCCACCAGTTTTCAAGTGGTCCCAGAGAACATATGTACCAAATGTTTTTAGTAACGTGGAATATGAATTCGGAAAGGTGCAAATATGTCAAGAAGTTGAAAAAGCACTATTGACTCCCTTTGATATATTCCGTTCAACAACAATTTACTATAGAATGCGAAGAAATGAAAGCATTTCTTGGTATGAATTTGGTCATGGGCTATCATATCTTGCCATCAATGAGAGACTACTGGTCTACAGAACCAGACATGGCAGTGTGATGTATGTTTAATCTATGATTGATTGCAATATATTATCTATGATTGTTTGTCGATGAAGTTAGTCTATGTCTATGGTCGAATGTGTTACAATAGTGTTTACGATTTTCTAAATAAATCAGTATAAGTATCAGTGTGTTTAATATATTCAAGCCATCCTCATTGAGCCACTACAGAACACTAAATTGGCGACGAAGTGGGATATTCCAATTTGAATATTTATCGTAAGATTGTGGTTTTGTCTTTTTTTTCCCGTGCCAGTCATGGCGGGCTATGTTGGCAATTTGTTGCCTTTTGATGAAAAAGTGCAGTCATTAGTGTCATGGCTGGAATTGTTTGAGGAGTATTGCACGTTGAATAAAGTCCCAGATGAACCGATAGATGCCGAGGACAATAATATAAGACGATCATTATTCCTGACACATATAGGAGGACGCCATTATGACGTTCTACACAAGGCATGCGCTCCCCAAAAACCAAACAGCAAAAAGATACCAGAATTAAGTGCAATCTTGTTGAATAAATACAATCCTCCGGGATTGGAGTCCACCAGCAAATATATTTTTCATTCAAGAAAACAAAAAGATGGGGAATTGGCGTCAGAATTTGTCAGCGTTGTACACACGGCTACACGCTGGGCTTTACATGTTGACCTTGAGCCGTTTTGTAGTTGAACAGAGAGAATCGTGCGAAAGTGACAAATAGATTTTCTCTGTGGCGTCCTCAAATAGCTCCTGCTGCAGTGCTGCACGTAAATAGGACGTGTTTAGGAATGTTAGCTGCGAATAGATTCTTATTTTTGATATGAAAAGGCTTGTTTAGACAATGTTATGAATTAAAATTTAAATGTAACTAACATTTGCCACATATATAATTATATATATTTTCTTATTAGGGTTTTGCGCGTTTTTACGTTTCTAGAAAACAAAATAAGTGTCATCGAAAAACAACAAAAGCACCTCGTTTTCATTATCATCTCTATCCATTGTTTTGTTTACTAGAGATATCTGCGTGTGGATATTATATTATTAAAAATAATTTTATATTATTAAAAATAATATTATATTGTTAAAAATACAATAATTCGTTTCATTGTGGGGTATATTTTTTAGTTAGTTCGCTTGCGGATACAACGTGTCTGTTGGTGTAAATATAGTCGCTTTGGTGATTAATATCAAGAGTTAAAAATACTATTTACTGTAAATCTAATCTCAGGTGGTTTTCATGTGATATTAACAAATCTCAGGTTTAAGTAGTCGCGGAGGAAGCATTGACATGATTTTTTTTATTTGAAAAAAAAAGGGTCTATTCA